>OOFE01050196.1:0-25323 GCA_900323365.1 Monocentris japonica
CTGTGTGTGAGAGAGTGAGAGAAAGAGAGGGAGAGAGAGACAGACAAACACAGATACACACACACACATACATACATTCACACACTACTTTTCTCTCTAGCATTTTGTGGGGGAGCTGCTGGGTTTCGAGGTTGAGCTCCAGTTCATCTGGCAGGCATTGTATTTTGCTCAGCAAATAATTGTCCACAATTTCACATTCCCAGCTTGTGGTCTGTGAACCCCTTTCTCTCTCCCCTTTCGTTCTCGGAAGTCTTCATCTCAAAGGAAGATTACATGGTCTGCGGTAGTACATTCATGCAGCCACCATTTTAAATCAATACCCAGGAGAGGGTGGAAATGTGAGTGCATGCACATCTTACAATTGTCACATTCTGTTTCTAGACTTGCACTGCTCTATTCACAGTAAACAACTCTATAGATAGATTTGCTATTTTGTCAGACCAGATTGGCATTGACTATTTTTTGTTAGTTGGTGTGACATTTGCTATTCTCAAAAGACACATCACTTATATATAATTTTCTCCTGCCAGCATGCTACAAGTGTGTGTGTGTGCATGCGTGCATGCTTGCGTGTGTGTGAGCATTCAAAAGAACATCTGCTTAGATTTGTGTGTGAGAAAGAGAGGTAGAGACAGAAACCGAGAGAGAGAATCTGTATGCAAATGTCGCCAGAGTGGTGACATTGTTTGTTTTGTTATTGTCACTGAAATTTAAATTGGAAAAATATGGTGCACAAAATCTACCTACTTTTATGTCCTCATTCCGGCTGCTCAAGCAGAGCAGAAATGTAGACACGTCATAGATATTTCCCTGTTTTGGATCAGACCCAAGGAAGGCCAGGCAGATGTTATTTATTGTTCTTTGTCTATCGCTTTCCTCGGGGACTGAGCTGCACTTATACAGATGTCCACAATAACTTTCTTTGTCATTTTTAAAATAGTTGCTGGAGACGGTATTCTTCAATATTGTTGTTATAAGACCGTTGGAATTATATTTTTTATGTGCACAGTTTTTCATATATTTTCGACATTGAATCAGTGTGTGCGATTGTGTGTGTGTGTGTGTCAGTGCATTTGTACACGTGCGTCTGTGTCCATGCATGTATTCCTGTATATGTGTGCATGTATGTGTGCGTGCATGTATGTCTGTGTGTGTGTGTGTGTGTCAGCGTGGGTGCATATATGTTTTCTCTAATAGAATGGCAGAGTTCAGATTTCACTTTTATAGGTTGTCTTGTGCTGACTCGAGGCACTGGTCAGTGTGGATGGTGCTTTTTTTCTCAGAAAGAACACTTTGTTCTGCCGAAGGGAAAATAAACAGAGGTGCTGTTGGAACATGGAGGGAAGGTGGAATGGACATCATGTCTGGTGTCTGATAGGGGTGTTGATAATATGGACAGAAAGCATGTAGAAAGGATGACAAAATAAAGCTGTGACAGTAGGTACTCTTGACACACACACACACACACACACACCTTCAGTATTGGCTGCTTGTGGGAGTCAGAGGTTATGTTTTTGGTCCCATCGAGGAAAAGGGCAACGTTACAAGTCCCGTTTCAATTAAGTCTGAGAGACAGATCCGGCTATGTTATTGCTTGGGGGAATAAATGGCACAGGACGAGACCATACATCATTCGCTTATATGCAAACACTTCACCCTAGCCACTGATATTTACTCAATCCTGAGCCTTCTACATTTCTCAACTTTGGGCACATTGTAATTTTGTTTTGATGTGCAGAAGCTTTGGGTCAGCACATTGCCTCAGTCAGTGTTGTGCAGCAAGGAAGGTGGATCTCACTCCAAATCCTGCACATAGTGTGTGATGACTGCCACGTTGCCTGTCCTACAGCACTTCCGTAGTGCGAGACTGGGTTCATATTTTCATTTGGAGCACAAATGACACTCTCACTCTTAATGTGTTTATTGGCTGAGGAGGTAGTTTCCGGGACTGTCATCTACATATATAAATATATTTTCTGCACCATTTACTTTAAGTATAGTGGTGGCCATGAACTCGGCGTTGTGTCATGTACACCTTAAATATTTGATATTTTTCAGGAGCCAAGTTTCGTCGCCTCATGAGTGAACTCTGGAATTTTTCTTGGCAGTAGATGAAAGGAAGAGTTATTTTACTCTTTAAATATAGATTGCAAAAAAAGGCTGATTTAAGAAATATGTGAAAGCCCCCTTAAAAAAATACAGTTAATAAAGATGATCTATGATGTCGTAGTTAAAATAGTTCTGCTTGTGCTCGGAAATAAACAGGTTTGACTTGTAGCACATTTACACTTTACTTCGCATCAGGGTACTGTGAATGAAAATGCAGGTGAAGTATGACCTATCATGGAAAACTCAAATATCATTAGCTTAAAAATCCATTGTTGTCAGAATTTGTAGCTTTTATTTTTGGTAGAAAACCAGTATATCTGATCAAATTTGTATCTATTTCGATATTTCACCATTCATTGATACCTTGTCCGTAATGCCCTGGGATGCATAGCCACTCCCCCTTTCAATCCTTTTGTATTTAGGCCTATGTGTTTCTGAGAAGAAGTCATGGTACTTCGATACATCTGAACTTAGGCATTTTAGTTCTAAATACTATTTGAAAAACAATTCAGCTCTAAATTGCAAATTCATATAATATTTAATGTTAAATCTAATAAAGGCCTCATTCACTGAATTTAAACAATTTAAAGTGTGGAGAGATGTTCCACTCAGTTTTTTTTTCTGTCTAGTTAAAACATCTATTAGCCCCAGCATTAGTTTGAGGAAGCTGCAGCATTCTAGCCTGCTCACAATTAATGATCTGTGGCATAACACCCATTAACAGTTTTCTAATGTGACACAAAAATATGGTTAGTATTATCATTAAGGAAATTATGATGGAGCCGTGGAAAAATCCCATTAGCATGGCTGTCAGTGTTCTTGACATGCGGCACAGTGTGTTGGGCTGGGTGTCGCGGGAGCTGGCCGATATCTCCTCTTATTTCATGGCATGTGTCTCTCCTGTTGTCATGGATTGTCTGCCACATGGAGGAAGACTTCTGATTCGCTGGCAGTGATTGATTTCCACCGCAGCTACAAATGAAATGATATCTTGCTTGCTTTATTTGCATCTATCTTCTAGTTTGTCTGTATGAATAGTATTAATATTACATGCCATTTTTCAGGAAGCCACATTTGCAATACAATCTAATTGCATAATGGGATTATTGATTTGTAGCATTATGTTATTACTACTAAGGGTGTTCATTTTTCAGAATAACTACTCTTATGACTTGCTTATAGTACATGGCGATATATGAAGGATTACAAATATTATGCAACGTGATTAACATGCTCCTCTATTGCAAATTATTTATGACACTAATCACCAGTTCAAATAATGCTCATTAAGAAAGTTATTCATGTGCAGTGTGTGTCCTCCTCCCTCCCTTCCCAGCCCTAATTGAGGAGCGTTGACCTCCTGACCTGAGCTAAATTGAGTTGTAGTCCCTGTGGCGAGCGTCTCCTTCCCGGTCAGTCAGGGCGGATTACACAGCCATTGTGCTCGGCACTGTATCGTCCGAGCTGGCTGTAACCAAGCAGATGAGTCACGCATATCCAGGAACACACTCAGGGTTTTTTTTTTTTTTGTTTTTGTTTCTGAGAGGTGCTGTGAGGTGCTCACACATATGCATACACGCATGCACGCGCGTACACACACACGTACAAGTGCATACAGGTTTACACACATGTGGGCCACGCACACGCACACACACACACACATACGCGCTTTACTCTCAAATCTCTGACACAACAGGAATTCATTTGATGGATTAGGAAGGGTGCAAGCTGCTGAGAGTTTGTAGTGTTTTGCTTATTCATGTCTATTGCATTTATTAGATGTATGAGGGTGTTATGTCTTATGGATATTGCATGTGGTGATCAATCTGTTTTTTGTTTTGTTTTGCTTCACTATCTGTGGAAAATTGAATTCATTAATCCATAGAAGGAAAGGTCTTGTCTTGGGGATTGCCAGTCACAATATAATGACAGTTACTGTACGTTTGTTTTTGTGTGTGGATAGTATGTTAATTAATGGCCTTTAACGCGATGACACTTGTTGTGTGATTATGTTATTCCATTTTTTGAAAATCAAAGGAGCAGCACTGATTTGGTCCCATGTGTGTTTGGTATTGTATCAACAAAACCTACCAGCATGATTACAGTGTGTCACAGGCAGAGTGATACACTATACCTTGTCAAAAATTAATTAACTGATAGCTGTGATGCATAAACAACAATGGATGTGTTGAACTGGGATGTACTTAGCTAAGGTTACAATTATTACAAGGCGATTGTGAGCTTTAGAGTATATTAATTGAAACTGTGTCACTATTTGTATTTTTACTGACAATGCTGTGACTGCAAATCAAATAATATGAAGCATCACAAGAGCTTGCCTTTACTTGACAGCTTACCTTCACCAAGCAGACAGGTGCAAATGAGAAATCATTTGCACTAGAATGAAAGTTGTTTACTTTGAACCACAAAACTTTTAATAAGTTCACAGTGGTGACAAATCATCACAAGCTGCCGTAATGTTTAAGTTCTGATGGCATTGTAAAATAGAATTTTCTGCCTGAACTCCCTCGTCTCACTAACAGGGATGTTAATCAAAACAAAAACTCCAGCTCCCACCACCAGTCTCTGATAGAACCATGGGGGATTTATTAGGACCCCCATATCCTTGGCCATTTAAATGATCCTGGATGCAAGGCGTTCAATGGCACTGAAGAAACTCATTAAACTCTCAGGGCGTCACAAGGCCTCTTTCAACAGCACAAGGTTTCTCTGTTGGCTGGATACAGCCCTCATTGGTGGCTATGAGGAATGTACCTCCACTGTGTCCAACTACCTTTCTTCCATCACTTTTAATTGAGTTAGCTAATTCATTGCAGACCTATGACCATTTATTTCCCATAATATTTTCTATGTACATCGGGTATAAATATTTCTAAGACATGATCAAAGACATTCTTTTTCAATGTATTCCCATTCCTGTAGGTTATTTGAAATAAACTTTTTTATGGGAATTCCTTTACACATGGCTAGTCTTCAGTTTTCACAATGACAATGAAACATAGTTAGAAACATACAAATTTAGAGACATGGTTGGTCCATTGTTTGCTCTCTTCATAAGACACAAGGCAACACTTTCCTCTTCATTTTTCACTGAGGTTTGACACCCTGCTTGACACTGACTCTTACTCCCCTGAGGGAAAGGCTTCTGCCACCATAGGATCCTGCCTTAATTATGCAAAGTACAGGATATTTTGTGCGATTTTAAAAGTGCGCCAGTTTCTGCTTTGGCAGTCACTGCCACACTCCCCTACTGGGAGGTCCTGTCAGACTCCCCCGTCCTCTTTGCCCAGGAAAATGAAAGGCTAGAAAGAAAAGGCATAATGGAGAATGCATTTCAACTGCAGGGGTGGAACGCAGAGGCGTAAGAAGTCCTCAGTGAGACCCTCATTTTACATGGAACAGGTGGGAGACTCTTTTGTTCTCTTCCCGCTGTTAAAATCCATTTTGTTCCTTGTACTTGACATGCCACAAGGAACTCTTACCAGTTCCAAAAAGGCTCCAGTGTAAAAGGTTCCTACCTTTTACCAAACAGAAGTCATGGTTGTCAAGGCCAGTGCCGCTGTCAAAAAGTCAAAAGTGGTTTGGTTGCCATGTACATAATGAAGGGATCTGAGTGCTGATCAAGCCATGACTATTTTGACAACGACAAAGTAAAAACCAGCCTAATCACTCTGAAGGGTTATGGAACATTGTAAGAATACTTTTTTTGTATTATTATTATTAAATTGTGATGCTAAGTTTTCCATTGCATTTTAAGTTTGGATTATATTTGGTTTCCAGTTTTACTTCATACCTGATCCTGAAAATGTTTAATACCCAAACTGTAGCGCACAAGGTACTGTACAAACCCTCTCACTAATGCAGTCATCAAGGTGTTTTTCACTTGGTCACTGTTGATGTTGGGAGGGTGTTTCATGGGAGATGTTCATAATTCATCACGTCATTACCCAGTCCAATATGTTATTTACGTGGGTGGCTGTTTGCCTTGTTGCCAAACCTCATACATATGAAAGGCTTGCATGGATTCCCAAACCACAGGTTGAGCTGTCGAAAGCTGTTGAAATCTCCTGGAGTTTTCATACAGAAAATCTCAATAGTAAATAATAAAAAAGAAGGAAATCTCAATGTGTCTAACTTGTTTTTCACTGTTAACTGTTTCTTCTCCTCTTTTTCCCTCTCTTTTTCTGGCAGTAGAAGACAATGTGACAGAGGACCAGCACAGTCCTGGGCAGACTGCCATTCCAAGCGGTAATGCTCCATTTCATATTTCATCATTTTGGGCTGGAAAGTGGTGTGTGTGTGTGTGTGTGTGTGTGCACGTGTGTGCGTGAGTCTGTCTGTGAAACCTTTGGTGGGTCCAGAATAAAATAAAGTGTGTTTAGTTCATGTGTTACATTTCTTTTTGCTCAACAACTTAACACAGCTGTATATATGCTATCTAGTGCATGCATTTTGTATTTTAGTAGGCGATATTTTTCTTTGTTTGTGTGTGTGTGTGTGTGTGCACGTGCGTGCGTGCATGCATTTGTGTGTATGCATACATGCAGGTGTGCATATGTCTGCCTTTATGTGTCTTCATTTGTTTCCATGTGTTCTTGCCGGTTTGTGGGTGTCTTTGTTTCCCAACCCTCTGTATGATGTAGAATAGAGCTACCCAGATGAATGTGTCCTGTCTCCTCGTGTGCCATTCACGGTGGCCCTCCAGGAACAGAGCGGTAATTCAGGTCAGGCTAGCAGAAAGCCCCCTATGAATGAAGCCTGCTCCTGATGCACCACACTGTATATTTTCATTTCATTTGTCTCTGGTAAAGGTTAAGTCTCAGGCGTGGTTATTTTAAACCCGATATGGATGGCTTTGCCCAGCAGGCTGGGGACCCTGGGTACTCCTAGGCTGCCACATTAGTCCAGCATTTACCCACAGCTCTCTCTCCCCTCAAAGAGAGATGTTCCTGTGCAAAACACAAGGGCTGCATCACTAAAATAGATTCTGACTTTTCTCATTAGCCTATAGTATTGTTTTAGTGTTTTTGCCACTGCTCACTCCTCATAGAGCTAGAGTCTTCTTAAACTACAGGGTACACTCAAGCAGTCCAATGCCTTGGACATCTTGCTTGCTCAGTAGGTTAGACCATAATCATGTGGTCATAGCGTTGTGAGCTTGAGTCCAGTTCCCAACCTTGTTGTTTTTGTTTTTAGCCATTGTCTCTCTGCCAACCCCCCTGCTGTGTCCCGTCTAATAGGGCAGAAAAAGCATGAAAATATTCCTTTCATTCTTGTCCACCTCTGGACAAAGCAGAGCAATTTCTCTCTTTGGCTGGGTTAATGTGTATTGATAGGTATTGGTGGGTGGTGTAGGGGGAGAGACTGCCTCCTTAGCCCCACTAACCCCAGCTCGGGGGATGAAGGACTGTGCATAGGAGGCAGACTTGCCTTGGAGGCCTCCTGTCATCCAGAGCCAATGCAAAGCTAATGAGTGTGCCTGATTACAACGACCCCCTCAGACACACGCCTCTCCCTCTCCCCATCCCTCCGCCACCTCCATCTCCAGAGTGAGGGGAGACAGCCGCCACATGATCGATGTCTGCCTGTGGAGAAATCAAGAGGGCGCACAAATTAATTTCTCACTTTCCTCATTTGACTTCGTCTGACTGATGTATTTTTTAACCCCCTCTCAGGATGCAGCTTGACGAATGGTCGATGAGAAGAGAAATGTTTGTGGCTAAACTTAAGGATGTTGGGAGATTTGTCACATTATTTGGGAATTTGTCAACTCAAACTTAGAATGTCTCACCGCAGCCTGTATATCAAGCTCTTTATCTCAGTGACAGCAACTCAAGCCTTACGGTTAAACCACTGCCCAAACAAGCTCTTTTTAACGTCAAATGGAACGCTGTGGAAAAGCTTACCTGCTTTTCATGCATTTAGCACTTTGATAGACACAGCCACAATAGCCATTAGACTCCTGACAAGCTAAGGGCTTAATCAGACATGGTGTCGAGAGCTGCCTTATAAGTAGACCCCCAGTTGTGCTCTTCTGTGAGTCTGTAAGCGTTCTGCACGTCCTGCATCCTATTTCTCATTCATGTTTGATATGTGGCAGAGGCAAAGGAGAAATGCTAACAAAAGAGGCCCTCTAAAAAGATAGACAATATTATACTTTGTGTAGAGGGGCAGGAACAGTGTGATATCTGAGATTTAATGAGGCAGTGCGCTTTTTTACCCGGAGAGTGTCGAGCAGGCTCAAGATCTGCAGCTTGGCTTTACCACTGTGCTGCCTGTGTGTAATTATAACCACATGCTCCCTGCTCTTTCTTCTCTCTTTTATATATACTTTCCTTTTTTTCTTTTGCTCCTGGCTGTGTCAGGGTTGGGGCTGTTTTTCGGAAGAGGGTGTCAGCTCCGTCAAAGTGGAGTGGACTGAGGCAAATGGAAGTTGTTGTGGAGATCTGAAGGGGTGTCTGGGTGGCAAGGTGCCGTAGTGTAGAGCAGTGTAGCTTATATAGTGGTGCGGTGTCTGAGACGCTGGCTCTGTCTGAGGTTGAGGCAGCCCACAGATCAATGTACTGCAGGGCTCACTAGCTCAGTACAGCAGGAAGAGGAAAGGACTCTTTCACTCCACCACTTCAGAAAATCATATTCTCTATTATTCATTTCCTTTGTTGTTTTACTGCACTAATGGCGTAGCAAGGCACTTCGTTCAATATTATTACTCCCTGCAAGAGAGCGAGTGAGAAACTGAGAGAGAGAGAGGGAGAGAGAGAGAGGTAGCATTTGGTACATTCAAATGATGTTTCTCATTTAACTGCTTTGATTTCAAGTTTTCATTGCATTCTCATGTCATTTTTTTGGTGCAGATATTTTAATGGCGAATGATGTCATCTGTATACCTGTGATGATAAGTGCTGCTTCCTTCATGTCGTGCTCTCTGTGTTGTTTCCCTCGATTGTTCTTCCTCCTCGTGAAATTGTTTGTCATCTTTTCTCTCTCTGTACTACTCTGTCTTTATCTCAGCATGCATCATACCATTTTCATAAATATACTGCATGTTGATTTGTGAAATCTAACAAAGTGGGAAACAACATTTCTATCGATGTGTAAGAGTATCACTTAGAGCATGTAATGTGCTTAGCATTTTAAGAGAAGTGGCTTTTGACAAACACCTCCCACAACCTGCTCTCAAATTTCAAATGCATCAAAATATTAGACAGTAATTAGTCCTTAATGTGAATCAGGGGGACTTAAAGCAGATACATCGAATTGCATGCACAGACCATATGAACACAGACTCTCCCCATGCAAATGCTTGACGATCGTTAACAATCTGGCAAGTGTCAAGCTCACAGCCTCGTCGCCGGATCATGACATTCTTTAATGATGGGGGATCAGTGGATGTGACGGGCTAAGTGGAGAGCCCCAAATCCCATCCACACAGAGGAGGATACACTTGGAGGCACATGTGGCATTAGAATGTAGTGTGACCTATATATGGCGGGTGCTCGGCAAAAGTTTTAGATTTTTAAATAATGAGGTGCTGGCAACCGTGTGAAGGTTATTCAATCTTAATGTCCTCCTATTTCTGACAGCCTTTCTCACTCTGATAAAGGAGCGTGCACACCTTTGATCAGGCCCGCCGACATGTGTCGACAGAAGCTGCTCGCTGGTTAAAATAAATTCTTAATTTGAACTTGGGGGTGGGTGGTGGGGGATTTGCCGGGGAGGGGGCATCATAGGATCAGGATCTCTGGGAAATGATGGGGAGATGAGGAGATGGGTGTACTGGTAATGATGTTTTCAACACCAAGGTCTTTCATTGCACAAAGAAAGACTCAGGCTAAACCCTGATAGAGCTAGACATATCTACAGGCAAGTAAGAGCATAGCCCTCAGTGATTTCAAACACAGTCTTCACGCTCAGTGTTTTGAAACTGACATTCATCCCTTGTTGCATTTGAAAAATAGCTTGGTATCCAACTACAACTTTCTGTGTATAAACTTTTATAGTTTCTCTTTCTGGTTGTACTTGGTTCTCAACATTTTTTTTCATCTCTAAGCTTAGGGTCAGGCATAATGTCTCCAGTGAGGGAGGTTAAAGATAGGCTTATCGTGAGAGTTGTGTTATAATTCACTTTTTAGGTATTTGGGTGAAAATGCTTTGCAGCTTGGCCAGACCGTTTGCTTTGTCTCTTCCTATTTGTCCTTTCGGTATTCCTGTTCTTTCATGCCCTTCCTCCTCTCCCCATGGTCAGTGTCTCCACCTGTCTCAGTGTGTGGGCCAGACAGTGGGGGGACGTGGGTAGGCTTCTCTGCTAGGGACCATGAGTCCCTGGTGGGGCTGATACAGCAGAGAGAAGAATATCAATTAAAACGTGATAAATATTTCATAGCAGAAATATTCAATAATACAAGGGTGGGGGGTCCAGGGGACTCTCCAACTCACAAGATGAAAGTTGTGGTATGATAAATGTCACTAGGCGCCATAAGAGACAAGAGTCTGCATGATGGATGGACTGAGACTGAGATTTTACGCAGCTCACAAGATGTCAATCACCGTTCAGATTTTCACCTTTTTATGAGTACAACCAGTTCACTTTTACCACTATAAAGATTAAAAATGAATCTTGAAAAGTTCTGCAGTCCAGTCTTCATTAAATTCCTTGATAAATAATTGAATTTCCCAGATTGAACTATCTGGGCGATCATCTAAGTCGACCCAAGAATTTTCTTATCAGGATATGGATCAGTGGTCAATATAGCCCCCTAGTGATCTTCCCTGCCATATCAACATTGTCAACCTGATTAAAAGAATTAACAAGGGGCATCAGACATGATGAAAAATTCTCAACATGCCACACATCTCCCCCCATATTCCGCATGTGATTGTCAGCCATCTTAAGCATGGTGGTATTGATCTGCTGTCCAGCCTGTAGAGACTGGTAGAAGAGGATGTCCTGATCTGATGGATTACTGTATGAGGCTCAGTATTGACGTGGTTCTTTAATCCCAGGGTTGGACGTGACCTTGCCGTGTCAAGCCCCCCACCGACATGCAGCAGTTTACACTTCCAGCACTGCATCACAGTGGTGCACAGGAGGTCGCTCAGCTCGACCTAGAGCACTGACCCAGCTTGGACTCACTGGAAGCTGAAGCTTGAACTTGGTGCTGTTAACAGGAGAAAAGAAAGGTGTAAAAATCAAACTCTGTAGGTCTTGGGCTCATAAACTTCTCAGCTTCTGAGAAGTTTTTTTCAAGTAGTCATTTTAGCAGATCTATCATCCCTCAAACTATGTGAGATTATCAACTCAATATGAAAAAGGGAATGAAAAAGCATCTGGGTATTTTCCTGCACTGAGAATTGTGTTATTTAAGGTAAAACATAAAATCTAGTCATTTATTTTCAATGACAGGAGTAACCTGACATATTAGGTAAATTAATGATTCATAAAGGCCCTTGGAAAAAATATTGAAGTTTTAAACACCAACTACTCCGCAGACAGCCTGTAAAAAGACATGAAGTTTTCACATTTCAAGGCATATTGTGAATTGTGTGTGTGTGGATGAATCATAAGTCTATATTGTGTGGCTTTTGGCCTCAGTCAAAAGCGTTCCCTCCAGAGCAAGAGAGGCCTGCATCTGTGAGGATTGGGTTGGGATTTTCATTTTCTTGAAACACCTTCTGTTCTGTTCTGCATGGTCCCACCGGGGACCACAGTGCTGATATTTTTAGAGGGCATGTTCCGAGAGCCTCCGTCGCCAAGAGGGAAGGACAATGGAGGGTGTGATGTTACATCAATACTTGGCGCGAGTGGGGGAAAGGAAAAATCCTGGGTGGCCTTGATGAGTTCTGGAACGCCTTTCCTCGAGGAATTTCACACTGTTTAAGAGCACCCTACAGAAGGAGGACTTAAAATGGCCGATGTATACATTCACCCGGCTCCTTGCCAGACACTGCCACACATTAGTTCAGCACACTCCTTGTCCTGAGGCAGTGTTAACTGTGTGCTAGGCAAAAAGCAGCCTTCCTCCTAACGTTCCCCTCCAGAGTTTCAGGACATGCTGAGGAACACTCGTAGCAGTGGGGCGCAAAATGGCTGCCAGTGCAGGGCTCCTCTACACCACAAAGCTTTGAGAGTTAAACCAGTCTGACACGATTGTTTGATTTTGAGTATGGCTTTATAATCAGTCATATTGTATTGAAGTGTGATGGTCACAGCAGGGGAGAAAGGGGGCTGCAGGCCATGCTTCCTAATTACAAGATGCTGATGCAAGTGGTACACATTTTTCTATTCTTTTGCATGGAGATGTTTAAGGTGTGCTGTGAATGAGAAAAGCAGGGCTTGTTTTGTTCTCATGTTTTATCACCATATTTAGACCTTTCTTTGTATTGGGCTAGTAGTTGGAAACATAATGCCTAGTCCTGGTTCAGGGTAGTCAATCGCCCACCCCTGGCACTGCTGCAGCACAAAGCCAACAAGAGACAAAACTGCAGATGGATTGAAGAATATTGATGTGCGCGACCCGCGGCTGCCTGCAAGCAAGGCTGAATAATTTAGGGAAGTGTGTCGTGACGACAGCCTAACACACACCAATGTCAGATTGCTTTGCAATGCTTTATATACCCACAGTTCTGGCCTAGATGTCTAGATTATATGGTTAGGTCTTGACGCTGACTGATGCAATTCAGCACTCTCTGGTGGAATTTCATATTTCTTTAGTCCAGCCAAAACTGCAATCCTGGATTTATTAACTACAAATATTCCCATCAGTCTACTTTCATATACTGAAGTTTTGCTTGGGTGAAGCAGGGCAAACACAACCTAAAACCATTTCTAATAACAGAGGTGTGTGTGCTTGTATGTGTGTGTGTGTGTGTGTGTGTGTGTGTGTGTTGTGTGGTAGATTTGTGTGTGCGAGCATTGTGTGATCTGAATGTGTATGTGCTTGTACATCTCTCACACTCACTTGCCCAACAGTTCTGTTATGGCGTGAGTGGTTGAGTTACAGAGACCCAAATTGAACCTGCATTTTTATTAGAGCTTTTATTATTGTTTTTATTAAATCCAGAGTCTAGAAATCCATTTTATTGTCACCCAGAGGAAGCTATAGCGCCTCACTGTGTGGGTTGCCCCTCTGACTATGTGGCACTGTCATTTCCTGTGGCTCGGCAGATCCAGAGTGCGCCCTCGAGAGGGCGGCGGAGGATGGTGAGGCCGGTCGTCTGAGGAAGAGGCTGCTCTCTCCAGAGGAAGGGGAAGAGGGAGAGGAGGAGGACGAGGAGCCTGCACTGCACAGCTGCGACAGCTGCCGGCAGGTGTTCGAGTCGCTGAGCGATCTCACCGAACACAAGATTAATCAATGCCAGCTGACAGGTAAACAACGCTCAGCCCACCGAGTCTCCCCTCCACTCTGCCACTCAGCTCTACTCTCACTCCCACTCCCACTCTATGCCTTCACCAGAGAATATGCCACACTGTGTGTGCTGGGTGCACTGCACCAAGGGGAGCACAACGCCAGACTACCAACTACCTTGGTTGATGTCCAAAAACGCAGACACCCACAGGCCCACACACACATCATTTATATGTACGTGTATATCTACAGACATGACTTACTACAGACCTGCATGCTTCCTCCTCCTTACAGATAACAGTATATACCGTCTACAGTATGTTTATTTATACGTGTCCTTGTCTGGGTCAGTGCACCACATTATACAGTACTACACTAATTCTAACATGTTTTCGAGTGTTATAATGTACACCCACTATAAGGTCCCTCAGTAACCAGACCACCAGATCTGTAGATTTGCTCCAGGGAAGTGCTTCCACTAGTAGAGATGCTAGCTAGCTA
This sequence comes from Monocentris japonica, assembly GCA_900323365.1. Classification (NCBI taxonomy): domain Eukaryota; kingdom Metazoa; phylum Chordata; class Actinopteri; order Trachichthyiformes; family Monocentridae; genus Monocentris; species Monocentris japonica. The sequence continues at coordinate 13,977 of OOFE01050196.1, forward strand.
GTAATACCTAGTGGGACTGAAAGAGAAGGGTGCCATTGGCAGACTGTGTCATTGACCTGCTGATGGATGAATAGGGCTATAAATACCCTGACAAGGTGGCAGACAGGACTAATGATGTGAGCTGAAGGTTTCCATGTGCTTCTCCTGGACTTGCTGTCCTCCTTTACACGTCCTGATGGGCCCACATCGAGAAGCGCCATCTGACACACATTTCCCAATGTTTGGGCGCAGGCCATGTCTCTCTCTCCCTGACTTTTTCAAAAGCAGAACATTGACAGGCTAACATTTAATGATTCTGGTTCTAACATATTAGAGAAGCTAGCTTTAATAATTTTAAAGCAAATTCAGACCACTGCCCAACAAAAAGCCAACATAGTCTCTACTCTGTTTACATTCAAGCACAGTTTGATTTCATATTTTGCAACCCACAATCAGCAAACCACAAATTATAGGGAAGGAATTGTTCTGAGTGGTCTCAGATTTCCAAACAACCAAAAAGATATCCCACGAGTTTTACAAAGATTTTCCATTAACTGCAAGCCAGTCTCACGAACCTGTGTGTGTGTGTGTGTGTGCACATGTGCAGTCAGTTGTTTATTATATTATACATTTATCGCTTATTATATGAGCGATTTTGTGCGTGTATGTGTGCATGCATGTGTGCTTTATGTGTGCTCGTGTGTGTGTTGATTGAAGTGACACTCACTCTACTAAAGGTGTGAAAATCAATTTAATGTTCACTTTGACATTACCCTCATCCAACAAAAGCATTCCTTGGTTTGAGTGGAACTAAGTGCAAAGTTCCCTGCCACCCTTTTTCAATACACCCATCAATCCATCAAGCCAATATTGATTCAAGGATATTCTGCTTGGCATACCGATGAAATAATAACACAAAGGCCATTATTTAAGACAGACAGGGTCGAGTGCTAGCACTGCTTGAATCAAAATTCTCTTAATTTTTTTTATCGTCTAATAGGCGATAAACACATGGTAACGTCCGTCTAATGCTCTGAGGGTTGTGTATCGTTCAGGGCAGGCCTTTTATGTTCAACACTATCGTAATGTGGTCACGACTGACTCTGCCATATTTTTCCTATAATTAAGCCAGCCCTTTATAAATGTCAATCTTATGGACAAATAACCCTTAATTGCTCAATGGTGAAAAAAATACTAACGTTTGGATAAGAGCCCCCATGGAAACCAAACAAAAGAAACTAATTGCCATTAGGGTATTGTGATTGTGCAGAAACACTCTTATTAGTATTCAAACACAGTAGGAGAAAAGAAACTTCTAGATGGCATACTAAGTACTTTGAGTGTGTGTGAGTGTGTGTGTGTGTATTCTCTGGAATATGGGAGGAGATTTCCTATGTGGCATTATGTAGACATCCATGACCAATTAATCTGCCTTACATCAAGTCTCTGCTCACAGATGGATCCTTTATTAAAACCATTTTCTAATCAACCACCAGCACCTGCTAAATTCTCCATTTCTACATTTTCAAACATTTTATTTTTAGTAAACAAATTTCAGAGCTTGACTGGAACCAATCCATCTATGGAGATTTGTTTGCCATTCCCTGACAAAACTCTGCTCTTTTTTTCCCCAGCTGATATCCCATAAGTGTACATTACCATAACTCATAAATGAACACGCATGTGCATAGTCACGCATGCAGACAGACATGCACAAAAGCACTCACCACCTCATATGCACTCTTATTATCCTTTGCCTCTATGTTGTACAGTACAAGATAACATTCACAACAATAGTGAGGAAAACAGACTAAACAAAGTCTTAACAGACTCCAGCAGTATGTCGACCACGCCCGATGGACAGAGAGAAAGAGAAAGATGTTACATGTCACCCCGATCAATGGCGGCCATTGTCTCCCCCCCGTCTGGCAGAGGTATAACACCTTTCCATGCACTTAAGCCGTGACCACTGCAGTGCGCTAAGGGAGCGTATGGGTATGGATTGCCTCGTGTCCCCGATGCGATCGGTGCTATCGATCGTGCTAATGCTGGACTGCGGAGGAAGGAGGGAGCCTGAGAAAGCGAGCAAGGGAGAAGGAGGGAGAGGGAGAGAGAGAGTGCTGCAGGAATGTGTCCCCAGGGAGTCCGTCTTGGGCTGGGGCAGGGCTTCAGGAATGCTCCCCAGGAGACCCCAGTGAAGGCTGGGGCAGGGCTGGAAGAATGCTCCTCTAGAGATTTGAGAGTGGAGGCTGGCTGGGGCAGGGCTGGAGGAATGTTCCCCCAGAGCACCCCTCTAACTCTGGGGTAGAAGTGGAGGGGCTCCACGGGGGGAGAGCACTCCCCCGTCCCCCCTCCGGCTCCAGGATGGCTGCGGATCAGGTTTCCGTGTGGGGATCAGCATCCTGCCGACAGGGCTTTAGGCTGCCCTGGGGAGGAGACAGGAGGCTGGAGGCACTGCTATTCCATAGGCCTCTCCAAAAACACTTCACAAATGCTTTGTCTCACTGTCTCACTGTATTGTCTGCACAGCCTTGTATTGTTACTGATCCTTCACAGAGAAAGAGAAACAGTGGATTGTCTGTAGCTTGACTTTTGTTCTCAGTTGGCACAAGACATGTTCATGCTAGATATGAGATTGCAGTGGTAGGCAAGAAAACATGTGCTGTAGACATGGTAGCCCTAAGAAATATCTTGCACCTCAGCTCATTTCCACTTCTGTTTACTTGCCCACATTGTAAATAAAAATAACACCTCTAGCTCAGAGTTTAATTCAAAAGATTGCATTTTCACAAAGCCTTTCACTGTCAGTTCTCCTAGTCCATGTCTCTGAAGGCATTTGAATAGTCCAGTGCACACATGGGCTGTCAGCCTGGTGGCCATTCTTTCATTACGGGTCCAGCTCCCTTGAGCAACACCTTTTCTTGTGTCCTTCACTAGAGGAGGGGCATGGCTGCTCCCCCTAGAGAGATCTGTGCCCTGCTATTTTAACCCTCTGTGAGATGACCTTTTTAATAAGTGTCTTTCTCTGTTTTCCTGCCGGCCACTGCGCGAGCAAACAGAGCATGTCTTCTGCTTCCCTCAGATAAAGGAATCAATCAGAGAGGGTGCAACAGAGAGAGAGAGAACTGGGCCATATATGGATTTATATTATGTAGATTTTCCCTTTCCCTTCCCTGTAGACATTGCAAAATGCACTCAGCTTCAATAAAATATATTTCACATTTATGAGAAAAATACAAATGAGAAACTACACATTAATACGCTATGAAAAACAATAAGATATCCCCACAATGCAGAGGTTGGTAATATGATAGAAATACTGAAGACACATTTCTAATATGAAGACTCCAAACTGTTTTCTGACAAGGAGCCAGATAAAATCTCTAAACCCATTGATATAAGTTTTCCTCCTTTTACTCTCAACCACGACGTGTTTGTTTGAAGTGTTTGTATTCATTTACATCAAGTCTGGGTCAGCAGCATGGAAACATTCAGTAATACCCACAACTATGAACAGGCTCCTGGCAGCCCATGTTTTCTACTAACTGTTTCCAAAAGGCTCCAATTGGTTGTGCTGGGGCTTTTTTTCAACAAACTTTGTGTATTGATCCAACAGCTGCTTTATGGCTGCCAAGAAGAATGTGCCAAACTGCAAAGACTTTATTTGCTTCAAAAGGGCTTGCATAAGAGGAAGGCAACATGAGCAAGACCTGATTAGCCGAACTCTGAGCCACTGCCGTTCATCAGAAATTCTGCTGCGCTTTCGCCGGGGCGTCTTGCGACATCCTGGTACAAAGAGCAGCACACTGATTACAAGGCTTTGAAAGGGGGAGAGGCGGTCAGTGGAGAATAGCTACTTCTGGCACAACGCAGTCACTGAAAAGAGACCTCATGCTAGAGTGAGCTCTCAGAATTGGGCTTGAGTCTTTCCTGTGTGTATGTGTTGTTGTTGTGTGAGTGCATGGCATGTCCCTGAGAAAGGGAGAGAGAGACAGAGAAAGAGATAGAAATAGGGTGAGTGAGAGAAGAGAGTATTAAAGTAGATGTGTTTGACTCCTCAGTGTAGCATCCCCATGTGTTTCCTCTCTGTGCGACTTTGCCAGTAACGTTAACAGGAGTGTCATTAGGAATTCAAAGCATATGCCCTCGTGAGGACGCCCTCTTTCTCCCTCCCCTGTGCCTCACACCGCACACATTATGCACTGTATAAAGTATTTATTGGTCTTTGTCAGACGAGGACTGCATTTTCTGCAGAAAAACAATCAAAATAAGAATAGAGGAGCCTGTGTTTGCTTGTGCGTGTGCTTGTGTTTGTGTGTCCAAAGCAGAAATGACAGCACAATGGCCAGCACCGCAACTCTCTGCCTCTTCCATATTCACCTCCTTCTCCCATCTCACACATTCATTCTCTCACTCATTTGCTTGATCAATCAGTCATCCACTTAGGCAAACACACACACACACACACACACACAAACGCACACACGTTTACTCGCACAACACCTGCATGCTTGCACATTTTAGACGACACATAATTCATTGCCCAAGGGGCTAAACACATGCTGTGAATTCATCCAGTTGACCTCTTTCTTAAGTAGGTAGCCACCATAGCAGGAATGTGACATGTGGACAGAACATAAATAATCTCATGTAAGCATCCAACACTACATGCACTGGGTGAAAACTCTATATCACCGACACTCTTGTTATTTCCCCCTCCACCGCGTATCATCCTTTTGAAACGAGTCACTTCAGTAGCATGACAAGGGCCCGGCCATGGAGCGTTGTCTCCGTTTCGTTTGCTCTCTCCATCTCTCACTGGCCCTGGCTCTGCCTGCTCTTTGTTCACTCTCTTCCTCAGCCTGCAAGTCTTTTTCAGCAGCACAGGCAGAAGAATGGCACATTAAATCTTAATAGGACTGCGTCTGGCCGTGTTGAATTGCAGAGCGTGTTAAGCCGGCGCTTTCCTCCCCCTTGGCACACGCTCGTGGAAGTGGAAAACAATTGAATAAAAGAAACCGCTCCCTCCCTCTGTAACACTACTGACTTTGGCTGCTCTGCTGAAGCCATGAGACTGAACTGACTCCGGCTCACAAATGACTTAAGCCCTCACAAAGAAACTGTAACACAAATGACATTAGTCTCTTTCACAGCCCGTAGACGTACACTGGCAGGTAGGCACAGGATTTACCTGGCCACCCACACTGAAGATATTACATGTTCCCTATCCATTGACAGTAGTAAAATGCAGCCCTAAAATGCACATATATTCTTCAAAATAACATGTTGGCTCAGACAAATAAAATCTAATGAAAGAGCTGCAGAGAGACACCATAAGGGATGGAGACAGACATTGAAGACTAGAGAGAGCCAAGAGAAAATTAGAGAGAGAGACAAATGAAGATTAGAGAGAGAGAAGTGAATTGAGCGGTATTGAGCGATGGGAGGGGCAGACCGAGACAGGGGAAGGTTAGAGTGAGACAGGGAACGGTAGAGAAAGAAAGAGAGAGACACAGTCAAGGTAGGGAGGTAGGTAGGGAGAGCCAACCTTAGCAGCAGCAGCGGTGTGAGTCCAGGCCTGCTTTGTGAAGCAGTCAGAGGTGGTAATTAGCCAGTGATGAGTTGACTGGTTGTGTGTCCAGTGCACGGCGCTGCTGGGTGGGGCTGTGGGAGGCAGATAAGGCCAGCAGTGGGCTTATCTCTGAGAAGGACAGGCACCAGGCCTGCCAGGCAAATCCACCCACAGACCAGCCCCATTTTATTAACAACATCATTAATGCCAGACAGGTTACGTGCGGTGACTCGGAAGAGAGACGGGGAAAAGTAAAAAACAAATAAAGTCTCAATTCCTGCTCGGCCGGCCAGTCTAAAGTCCATAGGCACCGGCTGACGTGTTTTGAAAGCAAGGAGCTTGTGGAGATGTTTACCAGGTAGGCAGCCAACGGAAGGGCACGGAGAGCGAGCTTGGATCTTACCTCTGGGCTTTGCTCACTCTCCTCTGGGTCCCCAGAATTCAAATGATTTTCTCTTTTTTCTCTCAAACGTGGTACTGCTCACCGGAATAACGATGAAGCAAGATACAGCGAAATACAACGAGACTCAAAGAAAAGGCAAAAATGTATCTTAAAAACTTTATGGACAGTCTGACCTAGGTTTCTTAATTTATGCTCACTCCTTCCTGAATCTGTCTGTAGTCATATTTGGTGTGTGTATGCAGGTGTGAGTGGTTTTGCTATTCATGTGCAGCTCTTTTGTTCTGTATAGAATACAGTGTTCATCTATGTTAGTGATAAATATTTAGATTGTGCAAAAAAAAATGAGAAGTTTTTTTTTTTCAGACAACATTTGTTTCTGGTAATCCTTTTTCCTTTGATCAGATGGCACCCTAACAGGTGTCTGGTGTGTTTGTGGCAAATGAGTGTTCACTCGCTCTGGTTTGAATTAATAAACAATCGTGTGAAGTGTGAAACATGAACAAACACTCGCTGCGTAATTAACACTCTGTATTAGCATATCAAATACCAAAGAGCTTTTCAGAGGCTTGTGTTTCCCTAAGATAATGTGCATCAGGAGTCGACAGGACATAACAGGGCTTTTAGACAAAGAGGAGTTCACCAAACAACCTGTACCTAGTTCCCAGACACCTAGTTCGAAAAAGAAAACATCCAGTGGCTTTTGAACCATGTTAATAGTCACTCATGAAAAGGTCGCAGTTTTTTGCTTATGTCTGCGTGGAAATGTACTGCACGTTGATCCCCATAGGGCTTTTTCCTTAGACGGCTTTTGCCAAACTGGCCGGTAGTGTGGTGGGAGGAAAGGAAGGAGGGAGCTGGAGGGCGGTGGAAAGAGTGACCAGTCGGACAGGTTTATGTCTCCCTGCAGGCTGTGCTCTGTGGAGCGGGCCCACAGGAAGGAGCGGAGCCAGCTGTGACGGCATCCTGCTAGCCACTGTGGTTTAGGAACTCTGGGGCTACACTATCACCGGCTCAACATTTCCCCCCTCTCCTCTACCCCTCCCAAGGGTTGTTTTTGTTGGCCAGGGGGTAGTGTTTGGGTGGGGGCTGCTATGGGGCTCAGTGGAGCAACCGCTCCTATACTTCAGGATATGGGGAGTTCACCCGCCCACAAGAACAGGGATTCTCAAATATCATATGAAGTAACACATTTGTTCCTTAGCACTAATTGCCATTTTCACACTGGAAGGTGGGTTCATAAATTTGGTTTTATGGGCAGGATGGGTGTCGTTTCAGGTCTCCAAGGCCACCAGCTGGACTAGGCTTTAGCAGGGTAACAGTGTATGTCTGTACAGAATGTAATGGTGTGATGGTAAAGTCATGCTGTCAGGTAATACAGAGATGTCCTGTTAATGTTAAGAGCAGTGGACAGTGGGGGGGCCAACACCGCTGAGAATGTAAAGGTCATCTAATCTATTCCACCTCCAACCTGCCTGGCTGATCGATCATCCAGGAGGAGTCGATCGATTTGATCAGAGAGCCTCCCCTAAGAGATGGCCTCCCAGCGATTGGCTGGGATTCTATGGAAGGCTGCAGAATATACCAGCTTTGTACGTGTTGCTGCAATAAACCAGGACATTAAAATCCCTGATTAAATAGTAACTTGCCACCTGTGGTAGCCATGCACTAAATAAGCCACTGTTTTAAGAGATAGCAAAGAACATCTTCTGTAACTATCACTTCATCCAGTCAGATCATATTCATTCTATATGCACTGGATGTACACTAAAAACAAATCAGCTCAGCAAAACCCTGGATGATTTCTGACAGCCAAAAGAGATTGGACTGTAGTAAACAGAAAGGTAATCTTTATGATTAGGACATTGTGTGCCCCCAGTCAAAGCGTGATGCATCTTGCATCGTGGGCTTGGTTTGTGGAACATACCCCACAAATAAAGTCAACAGACAAAACCATCGTGTGATTGGATTTTAATCCAGTTGCATTATTATTCTGGACTCCCATTGGCCATTCATTACTCTCACATGGAGCCTGTGTGGGCTGTTATCACCCAATCAGGCGCAAGACTGTATTCCAGAGAGCATGCTTTCTCTTGCATCCTTTAAACCCTGTGAGCCTTCCCTCTCTCCGGGCCCGCCAACGGAATACCTAATTCCAAAGTAAACTGATTGCTCTCTCCAACAAGATTACACTGTGATGATGTTAGCCAAATGAGACCGCTATTCGGATGCAACCAGGGCGGGCAAGGATGCTTACCAGAAGATGACTGATCAGCATGTTAAGAGAAATGAGGTTGAAAAAAGAAGAAGAAAACGAGGGAGAGAAATCGAAAGAGTGTGAGAGAGTTGTGCATGTGGGGGTAAGCAGAAATGTAATTTGCTTCTCACCTCAGGCGACTGGGCTCTGAGGCCAGTAAATATGCAAACAGGCTGAGCCTGGCCATCAATATGAAGACTCTAGATGATTACTAATCTCCACTGCAGAAGCAGATTGAGGTCTGTTCAGGAGTACCATGCAACATGATGAAGAATATGAAGGATGCTGGAGGCCCAACTGCATCTCCTCATATCAGCCCTAAAATTATGTCCAGGTCAGAATTGTTGGTATGTTGGACCTTAGAGTTGAGAAGCTATATACTATTTATGATGCATACAAATCAGTGTTTCATATTTGATTTATTGTGTCGTAACTGTGTATTGCAAACATTTTGCAAGGATACATTAATGTTACACCATACAGATAATACAGGAACTACTGGCACAACGTCTCACTAACTTTGAACCTTGCTCTCAACTCAGCCCATTCTTTTCATCATGGAAAACTCCTCGTCTGATATGAGCTCTCAGACGTGAAGCACAGTAGTTTACCAGCCCATTGTCATTCCCCATCTGTAATCCGGGATAAAAGAAACCTATGGGACATGGACCAGGCTGGAGTCATTAGGTGTGTGTGTGGCTTACCCAAACAGCCAGATAAACCAGATGCCTCGGGATGGCCAGGGGTCATCTCTCTGTGAGAACATGTTGTTGATGTCCTTGGTTCTCTTTCTCGCTACATCTCTCCCCCTTCACTCTTTCTCTCTCCTCTGTTCATCATTCCTTCTCTCACTTTCTTTCTCTCCCTTGATTGCTCTGCACAGTCATCACAAATACTGAGGTCCATGTTGGAGCTTAACAGTTGAAGAACCTGTCAGCTAAAGGGTAGGAGGAGAGACAGACAAGGGAGATATCTGTGGTCCTAGTTTGAATGCCTGAGGGTGTGCTACGTGTGGAGGACAGTTAGTGCAGAGGACACGCCAGTAGTCTGCAGGTGAATCTTCCCATTTTGGGAGAGTTAGTGCATTTGAATCATCACCTCTAGGGGGGAGTGTGATGACTTTCTGTTATAGAGCGAACCTTGATAATAATTTTTTTTCATTCCTAAATACAGCAGGAGGGCCTTGCAAGGTAGAATATATATTCTAAGAATGTCTTCCCAGTCCTAAACGTAATTGACTATTCCCTGTATTTTAGAGTGTATTTCAAGCATTGAGCTTTACCCTCTGCAGCGAGTGCACAAGGCTTGAGGATGTTTACCTGGCATGGTGCCTGTTGTAGCTGCCCTCCTGTAGAGGAAAAGCAGGTCAGGCTACAGCTTTGTGTTTGTTTGTTTGTGCATGCTCGTGTGTGTGTGTACGTGTGTGTGCCGGTATATATCTGTATACACGTTCACATGTGTGTGTGTGTGTGTGTGTGTGTGTGTGTGGAGTAGGAGATCATTAGGATGGTAAGGGTCAGAGAGCATACTACATTCAGCCAGGAAAAAGCAAGATGTATCTCCAATGTAAGCATTTATTTTTCAGGAATGAATAGGAGGGGCAGTTATGGCGGTGGGGGGTAGCTGGACTCTCAATCCAACTTAACCATCCATCTGCTCAGCCATCAATCTTCCCCCTCTCTATCCCTCTGTTCATTTACTCATCCAGCCATTTATCCATCCTTGCCCATGGCCAAAGGGCCATGTCTCTTTGTGGCCCTGATAATCTGGACCAATTTCCTCTGCAATTTATTTCCCAGCCAACCACCCACCTGGTCAAGCAGCATCAGGCTTCTCAAGGTAGAGCCACTCATCCCAGCAAGCCGCTTCCCACCAATCACATCCTGCTTTTTCCTTCAAAAGCTCCATTTCTTTTGTCTGAGGTTTCAGTCCAGGAATGGCGAGTTATACTAGCCTTTCTCCTCTCTTTTCTGTAATCTCTGACACCACTCAACAGCAGTTGTTTACCTCTCCTGTCCCATCCATTCTCTCTCTTTGTTTTCTGTTATTCATCTTCTTCCATATCTCTCCATAGTACTCTCTGCTGCCTCCCTTCTTCCTCTTTCTCTCTCTCCCTCCCTCCATCCTGTCATGGCTCCTCAATATTCTGCTGCTGTCTTGTGTGGAGTGATTTTGCCCAGACACGTCTGGCTCTGGGTAAAGTGCGGTCCCCAGAGAGCGCGCTCCACAGCCCCCAGGTCGCCGGTACCATGAATACATTATGATCCCCATTTCCATCCTGTTGCCACGGCAGCACTTTTGGAGCCGCAGGGCGATTAAGACGTGTGCTGTCGATACCCTGATAGGAGCAGAAGTTGGATCTGGAAGCTGGCCTTTGATCAGATTCCGTCCTCTCGCCTGCTATTGGTGGCTAGAGCACAGGGACACAAAGAGGAGGTCTGGTGGGCTTTTTGTTACTTTGACAAGCTGACCTACTGTATATATGCATACCATGCATCCGCCCTCAAGCTCTTTTTTCTACCTCTCTGCTTTCTCTCGCTACTGCCTGAAACCATTTCCCTCCCTTATTCTCACTTCCGTTGCTCCTCCCCATCGCCGCAGTTCAGCTAAGGCAGCATTATACGCAGTCTCTCTGCGCTCTGATATTCTGCTTTCCTCACAAAGGAAGCAACTCCCTTACCTTTTTATTGTTTCCTTTTTTTCTTTGGGGGATGATGTATACAACATGGCGCCTCAGGTAGAGGATGTTGGGTAGGAAGCCATGTCCCCCTAAATGGCCAGCCGTGTGCATGCGCCTAACACTTCACTGAGCAATCTGTCAACATGTCAGCAACACATGTTTTGTAAAAAGCCTCTGGTGGGAGCCAGGGGAAAAAAGGCACTCCTGCCAGACCAGAGAGGAAATGCTTTTTTTCTCCTCTATGCAGTGGATTTTCTATTGCTGGTGCTCAGTCCCACGGGCCCCCCCACCACCCTCCCCTCCCCCACACATACACCCGTTGTCTGCACTTCAGAAATTTGAACTGGGGACCCTCGAGGGGGATTGCTGGGAGGGAGGGGGTAGGCTGAGAGGGAGGGGCTCTCTCTTTTTCAGAGCGTATGAAATTGTGAAGGTATATTGTGGCAGGTCCCCAAGCGG
>OOFE01050196.1:25398-37130 GCA_900323365.1 Monocentris japonica
GGAGCAGAACTCAGTGGGGAGGTTGCTTAATGCATGGCTGAAATAAAAGAATTTCTGAGAGACAGAGGCTGAAAAGCTAGCTTTTTTCTTTTTCAGCCCCCTTCACTCTCGTTCCCCCTCTCTCACTCTTTTCCTCCTCAGCAGTATAGTTTACTACTCTCTGCCTTCTCTTGAAGGGTTCTAGTTTAATAAACTTTCAGAGGATCCTGCTGGAGCAGACAGCTAGACAAATACCCTTGTGTGTTCTCTTTTGTCGGAGATACAGCTTTTTGTTATGTTCTTGCAAATTTGATTTCTCCCTCTGTCTTTCGTTTTCTCTCCCGCCCTCTGTCTCTCTCCCTCTCTGCATTTGTCTTTATCTCCCTCATCCTCCTCTCTCTCTCTTTCCTTCTGTCTCCCTCTCCCTCTCCCACACACACACACACAAACACAAACACACAAAGTCAAACTTTGTCTCTTGTGGTTGAGTTTATTGTTTGTTCTGTCTCCTCGTTCTCCCCCTCTGTGCTCCTTTTTGTTTTCTGTATGTTTTGTTGTATTGTGCAGAGAGGCTGAGATGCAGAGAGAATACAGACAGTTTGCCCTGGGTGAAGAGTGCGCACAGTCACATTTGGTGTCTATTTAACAAAACACATAGATCTATCTACATTACCAAATGTGCAAAACTCTTCCTACTGTTGTGGGAAACTATTTTACATTCAGGGGATTTTCTGCATAAAGTTGGCCACAGCAATTTACTGCTCATCCTCCTATATGCTCTATTTTATAGCCACTGTATACCAGTGTGCTCTTTTCCTTGGTAACCCACACCTATACCTAATGTTCATGGATGATTAATCTTGTCTTTTTCATAACCTCAAAAACAATATAAAAATCCTACTTCATGTACAAAGCGCCCCCCTCTCTCTCTCTCTCTCTCTCTCTCTCTCTCTCTCTCTCCCTCTACTGTTGGTAAATAATTCAACCTTTTCCCTGTAACAAGCGCTGGCCTTAATAGGAGAGCAGTACCTGTAGTTGGGATAAACAAGGCGGCCGGCCGCACCAGTGAAACAGAGGGATTTGGGCTTCATGAGAGCAGAGGAATAAGTCGTTTCCTTCTGAAAGGCAAAGAGTAGACTGGCTGACATTAATTAAACCCTATAGGATAAAGGTTATCTGAGGCCTAGCAAAGCAGAGGCCGTGCGTGCAGGATGCTGTCCGCCGAATCCTAATCAAGACCTCCTATTAAAGCACCATGTGTGGGCTCATGCGTGTGTAATACGTGCAGTATGTGTGTACTATTATGTTCCAACGTCTGTGTGTGTTTCAGGGTGCTGTTAGTACATAGCAATGCTAACATTTCATGCAATGGAAGAAAGGCACAAACAACTCTGACCTTCCACGTCAGTGCAGACGCAAAGTGATAATCCAAGCAAATATGAGTAATATAAGTGCCAAAACAATCTAGCTGCACCTCTGCTGCATTTCTTGAACACTGTTTTCCAGTGTTCAAGTGCTCCACTGTTGAAGCTAGACCTGAAAAAAGGCAACTTCTAGAGAATTCCATGTTAACAGTGTGTTCTCCGCCATGCTTTATAGTGGGAGGTGTGCCTGCTCACCAGAGATACTCCCATGGTGCACCTGTGACTGAGTCACCTGACCTGAGCATCAGCAGGGCGCTCGGGTGCCATGGCTCATGTTTAACAAATTACCCAGGGGGCCATACACCACCTCTGTGCCCATATTTCCTCCCTGCTGTATGCATAGTGCGTGGGATTCTATTCCCCTGTCCGACTCCTCCCTCAGACAATGAAGAGCCGCAGAGTTGACAGTCACCTCACTAACCCGGGAACGCTAAGGAAAATACAAATTAAGGAAGGGAGAAAGCACTGCTCTGACCTATTGGCTTCCTCTGTTTGTGGTGGATGTACGCTGGTAAAAAACCCAGCATGGATCCTGTTACCAGGCGGATAGGGCTCTATGTGTTGTCATCAGGACTCCAGTGGTAATCTTAGAACATCTCTCTCTCTCTCTCTCTCTCTCTCTCTCTCTCGTTCTCTTCCTGACTCGTCAACTTATTTGCATGCCAAATTTAATTAAAGGTCACCTTATTTGTAATTCTCTTGATAGTTAAAGTAACTAAGCAAGATAGCCATTGTGTCGCACGTTTTATTACCATGATGTTTCTATAGTCGTACAGTAGCACTTCTCCTTCCCATTAATACCATAATAGTAATGTTTCTCATAGACAGATAAAGGCTGGTGTCCTCTCGTCTATAATAGCCCAGTGAAAAGAGTAATTAGCTGATATGGCTGTTGCTGTCAGTGATAACTGATATTGGTACTGTTACATTCACTCTCCTGAATGATGATCCTTGAACGGGTTCATCACAGTAAGATGCTATTGTGGTCTGGTGAGGTGAGCCCATGCAAGAAGGAAAACTCCCTCTTACTGCAATAGAACAGTATGGTAGCAAATAGATGATATTGTAGAGTTGAAGATGTAATATCTTATACGTCTTTTTTCTACTTTTTGTATTATGCAACATTTCTATTCATGTTTCTAAAGCAGATTTTAACCGTAAAGTGATACTGAGCATCTGAGATGTTTCCTGAAGTTCACCAGTATTGAATGGATGATAATTCATAAGGGGGTGTTGGTTGGCAGTCATACTGAGTTCCTCTCCTGAGAGAGACAGAAATAGCCTCCCAGGTGGTGGTGTGTAACTAAGTAAATGGTTACCAAGCCAAGGAGTGTTGGGTCTATGTAAATAGGGATAGGAGAGGTATCCATGGAGGGTGGGATGGGCGTGCATGGGTAAGATGAACCTCAATACTTTCTATTAGGGATTCTGATACAGTGACCATGGAAGTTTTCCACCAACTATGAGTATGTCAGCATGCAAACTTTTTAGCAAAACAAGCCAGGGGAGTTTTTTTCAGCTGATAAATAGATAAACAGGAATAAATCAATGTGAAGTGATGGATGAATAAGTAAAATGCCCTATAGTCATTTGTCTGGTTGTATTCAGGCCTCATATTCAAGTCCTGTTCTGCAAATAAGGATGAGGGTAGTGAAGAAACTGCTCTAGCCTATCTGTTGTTCTTCTGTGTGTGTGTGTGTGTGTGCGTGTGTGTGTGTGTGTGTGTGTGTGTGTGTGTGTGATAGACATTTTCAAAGAACTTACCAGCATTAAGATATGATGATGAGCTGCCTGGATACCAGCAGAAAACAATAGAAGGGGAAACAAAGCAAACCCCTAAATCTGTCTGCCATTTGTGCTCACATACTGTACGCACATGTCATGAGTATTCTGGCACAGTTACTGGGCCAGGGAAGTGCTGGTCTGGGGCCTGGCCCATTCTCCAGAGACAGCCCACCCCGTCTCCCCCTCCGCTCCCTTCCCCCTTCCTGTGCCGTGTGTGGACACAGTCTGAGGTGACAAGGTTGCACAACAGCCCACAGACCTCCACTCTACGAACACGAACATAAAAACACAGCCTGCCATTAGCAATCCGTTAAGAAGAAAAAAATAATTAGAGGGACTGTGATAATTGTGTCAGGGGGGAAATAGATGAGATGAATTATGGGAAGAACTAGAAAATCTTGCGATGGCTTTGTTACTTTGCTGTTGGTTCATTTTCGACATTGATCCACCCTTCCATCTGTCCTCCTTTTCCTTTGCTCCTTCTTCTTCTCTCAATTTCATTCTCTCTCTGTGTCTGTTTCTGCCTCTCTCTCTCTCTCTCTCTGTCTTTCTTGGATTTGGGAGTGGAGGAGCCTTCTGGCTTTAACGGAGAGGGGATGAAGATGTTTATTCATCTGGAGGGTATTAGAGCCATGATTAAGGAGAGGAGGGAGTAGTACGGCTGATGCGACGTCTGCAGCACTCGCTCACAGGCCGCCTGTCGGATTCTGGCCAACACACCAGGAAAAAAAGAAGAAAAACGATAAAAAACTTAGAGTGAAATTTGAATCTCTTGGCAAAGGACAGAAGTTTAAATTTTACCCGTCTCTCTCACTCTCTCGCTCTCTGTCTCACTCCCTCTCCTCGTGGCTAAGCTAATTATTAATGAATGCAGTTTCTGTTGAACCTTGGAGAGGTGTCAGCGCTCCAGTCACTGAGGGTTGCGAAATCTTGACATTTAAGACAGGGATGCATGAAAATACATCGTCTTGCTTGAGTTGATGCTTGTTTTTCTTCCCCTCCCTCTCTCCTCTCCAAGATGCATGTTTTCTTCTCCCTCTTGGGCTGTCTCCAGTTGTTTTACCACTGACAAGCTGGGATGGCATTGAGGAGATATCAAATAGAGCCAAAGTGTATTAATCAGGGGAACCAGAGGTCATAGGTCAACACACAAGTCTATTGATAGGTCTGTTTGTTCACACGGATGTGGTTCTCTGTAGTTCCCTGCAGTGAGAAAAAAAGAGGTGTTTTGATGTTTTCATTGATGAGGATTTGGCAAATTTGCTGCCATTTTTATTTTCTCAGTATGTTGAAAGGTCAAAGTAATCTGGAGTAATCCTTAAAAAGTATAATAATTATTTGTTGCCCAAGTTTTGTGGGTCACTATAAGGTAGTTTGATTAAAAAGAATTAGACTTTCTTTCTTGCATTCAGTAAGCGCCGTGCTTGGTTTTAAGTAATGGATAGTGCCTCTTGAAACTTGCAGAGCAAACCCTATTTTAATAAAGCAACCATACAGTAACTCAGCATATTTCTATAGCACACTTTTTTTTTTTCAAGTTGATCACATAAATCAAATTTCCGTGAGTAACTAAGAGTGGGGAAAATAAAACAGCATCCAAGTAAACTCTCGCCCAGGGAAGAGAGTGAGAAAATATTGGTAGAGCAACAGCACAGAGCACAGCGCTGCAGCATCTCTCACAGTGGCTGACTGGCTAACTGGCTGGCTGACTGGGTCCTGCGCCTGGTCTGCCGCAGTGTTGAGGGAGCAGCATACACACACACACACAGTCTCCCCTGCCTATTGAAGCCCAGCCCAGCCCAACCCAGCCCAGTCCCGCCTGGCCCAGCACTCCCTTAGAGCCAGTGCAGTGAGGCAGGCGGTGAAGGGGCATGCTGAGGGACAGATTGTCATCCTCCTTTCTCCCCCTGGGAGGCCCACTGTGGCTGTTGGTCCAGCCAAGACCTGGGGAAGAGCCTTCTTCCTGTTTGTGCCCTAGTCTACCTGACATGGTCAACTTCCTTTCCACGCCGCCAGTCTCTCAGCTCCACCCTCAATGTGATACACTGAAGTGTTTACTGTGTTTTATGGGTGTGTGTTGTTGACCTCAATGTCTTGTAATAGTAGATAGCCAGCTAGCGTATGGAGGAGGAGAAACAACAACACATTACTCGACAGTATGTCATCTCTGGCATGCTTTCAGGGTTCAAACTCTGTGGTTATGGGTTGTTATGTGATGCTAATTTCCACAAGGAACACAATGAGGCAGATCCTGCACAGAACATAGACATCCTCCTTGTTTTGACAGTGTTGTAATTATATTTTACATAAAGGATCTAGACCTGATTTCAGTTTGTCCACATCTGTTGAAAGACGTCAGTGTAGAGGGGGCACATCCCTGTGATAAGTAATGGAATTCCGCTTTTCTTTCTGTCTCACTATCATGGAAAGGAAAGGCATAGTAAAAGATGACTGGCGCCCTACTTTCCCTCCTCTGGCCCTCCATTTGTCTAACTTTCCTGGGATGCCACTGGGGCACTGTGATTTCTGGGACAGTGACCAAGTGCTCCTGTCTGAGCTGGGGGACGTGGGTAATGTGGACAAAGTAGTTGACAGTTTGCCGCTTCCCCACGGTTGAGAGACGTAGCCATGAGGGCCAGAATAATGGACCCCCAGACCACATACACAGGACAGCACTTGATGTTCCAGCTCGTGTGTCAGGCCCTATGTGAAAAGATTCTCATTGACTGCATTTTTGGTGTATGAGCGTTTCAATGTGTGTGTTGTTTTGTTTATGTGTCTGCGGGGATGTGTGTTGTGATAAGATGCATCACTGCGTGATGTTACACTGAAGCAACACACTGCTATGACACTGATGAAACCCTGAGAAGTGAATCTTTACCCTTTCATCTACTCTTTTTTGACCTCCTCCAGTAATAGATAGCATCCTCTTCCAGTAGTCTCACCCAGCCCCTGCTTATTTGCCTGCTGTAGCATAGCGGATTTGATTGATCTGTAGCAGGGGATGAGTGGGGCCTGACATTTCTCAGTGATGTGTAAAAAACATGTGTTTGCTAAGAGGGAAAAGAGAGAGAGAGACACTGTATATAGCTGTATATAGAGGCTGTAAACTATTTAAACTATTTTCATTTTACTACATGCACAATTTCCTCAAAAAACATATGAAATTGTTAATATAGATCCTTTATTTCTGGAATTTTGATTAAATAAGGATGTGTATACAATCATGACTGTATACATATGTATAATTTGTTTATGTGTGTTGCATGTGAAAGACTGCTGCAGAAAGCCATGTCTGGCCACCTGGCATTGTCGTTGAGAGCTGCTGGGAATATTCAGTGCTCCATTTTGACTGGATTTGATGTCTTAAAAACAGGGATGTAGCAGGACTGCTGTGTGTAAAGCCCGGCACTGGGCCTTTTCCAATAGCTCTGTGTGGGGTCCTGAGTCGACTGAATGATTCAGTCATCTGAGAAGAACTGGAATTAGCCCCACAAAATTGAAACCCCTTCTCACAGTCGGAGAGATTGGAGTCCTAGCTAATCTAAAGCCTCTCTAGCCACCTTCTATTAGATCTTAAGTGGTTGTGTCACATACAGCACGGTACATGATATTGTGTTGTTCAGACACACATTGCTATTTGGGCATCAGAACAGGAAAAGCTTTGAGATGACACATGCACTGTCTCATGGGAAAGGCTCACTACTTTTCCCAGTAACTGGAAAAAGATCCCCTCTCTGAATATGAAGTGGGGTCACGGTGTTACATCAGACAAGTTGTCAGCTTTTTGTTTATTCAATGAATCCCCAATCCCCAATGTGCCACAAATACACTCACAGAAACACACATGTCTTATGACAACCTTTTATGTACAGATCTCTGAAACAACACACAGAAACATAGGGTTTGGCAGCTGAAAGCACAGCCATCCTTTGCCTCACTAGAATGGCTTTTGCACAAAGTCTAGCTTGCTGTAGAAGTGGCAAATGAGTGTTAGCAAAAGCACTCTCCTGATAAGATAAGGTCCTGGACCTGGATAAGAGTTTGGCTTCCTAAAAAGGAGAGATGTTCTCTATGGCTGTCAGGCAGAGATAAGCCACCTTGAACTGCTTCCAGGACCTCACGCACAAAGGCCCAGGTGCCAATAGTGAATTATTCCCAAACCGTGGTCTATGCAAGGTTTTAAGAGGGTGGATGGCTGGATAAAAACAAAACATAAGCCTGTCTACGGGAGTTAACCATGATGTTTAACAGTGGGCTTGGGTCAAAGGCTACTGACTACTAACAAATTCTCTGATGGAGAAAAAAGTGGGCCACCTCTTTTGGTCAGTTACAGGCCAGAAATGGATTTTTAATTCAATGTTTAGCCCGTCTAAACTGAACTCAAACAAATAACAGCTCCAACAACTAACCAAGGTTTTGCACTTAGTCAACTTTATTTTTGAAAAGTTTGCTTTTATTTGGACAGTGCTACTTTTATTTTGAAATCCCTTTGTTTTCTTTTTGTTTGTAGAGAGCTGTATGTATAGCAGATGGTTGTAAGAAGACATGTCACAACAAGTTAAGGTATTTGTACTTGGGCACTTGGACTTGTCCATTTCCATTTTGAGGATTTCTTATTTACTACATCAAATTTCAAATCAAATATCCTCGTTTTAACTCAGTTACATTTAATGTAATGGTTAAGGAGGACACCTTGGTTCCATGTCTCTTTTACTTTGGCCACTTTTATCTAAATATATCATTGTCAAGCAAATGGTTATATCTAATTCTCCCACACCACTACTTTTGTTGCACACAAACATGCAGTCGACTCTAATGGAAAGGACTTTTTACAGGAATTGAGACAGAGAACGATCAAATTGGACCAGATGAGCAGATAATTTGGGCTATGTTTGTAACAGGGATAAT
Organism: Monocentris japonica; assembly: GCA_900323365.1. Lineage (NCBI taxonomy): Eukaryota > Metazoa > Chordata > Actinopteri > Trachichthyiformes > Monocentridae > Monocentris > Monocentris japonica. Next base: position 33,498 of record OOFE01050196.1, read on the forward strand.
AGTATTTTTAAGTGTCTTAATATCTATCTACATTTATGTCTCCATTGGTCCCAGAATCAGTATGCAGAGAGGAGTATTGAATGTGGATTGCACAGTAGTTGTGTGTGACTATGTGACTGCGCCACTGCTGGACAAGCCAGCCACTAATGTGTGTGAAAGTGTATGGTGTGTTAGGAATCCATTAGGTTTGTGTATGAAGGCCATGACAGAGTAGTTTTTGTCCCACAAATAACATTGAAATATAATGTTTATTTTATTTTATATTTTTGTGACAATATCTGCCTACACATTATGATCCAAAAGGAAAAGAAGTCATCAAGAAAATGACTTGGTTCTCTTTAAATACATTTATTTATGTTTCATGTAAATCAAAACATATAGCGATCGTATCTGGTCCCAACATTGAGGATCTTATTTGAACAGGAATATTTCTCTAGGAGACGGTTCTATAAATGAGGTGACACACAAAGAGTAGTTCAGACTGGCTTAGAGGAATCAGAAACTTGCATGTGAAGGGGGAATTTTTAGAGGTTAGTTTCATAATAAAAAAAAATGACTGGTGTTGCAGCTACAACAGAATAGGGCTGTAACTGTCCCATTTGCCTTACATATTATGAACCCTTAAACTGAAAATCATAGGCTTATTTCTTTAATTAAAATGTTTTTAATGTAGCTGAGGGTTAAAGAAATCTCTTACTAGTAAATATGACTTAGGAGATGTCAAAGACATTTCAAACTGTCCCCTGTATGAGCACTGTAAATGAGCTGTTTTGTTCCATATAGGAGACATTTAAAAGAGAGAGAGGGAGGGGGGAGGGAGAGAACTCCCAGAGAGGGACAGGCCTTAAGATGGAGGTCTTCCTCCCAGGACGTGACAGGCTGTTGGCTGGAGGATGCTCAGGAAGGCCTTGGCAGACCAACAAAGACAGCCCTTCAGCTGCAGGGTGTAGTTTTTCAGGCCCCAGCATCCCCTTTGGCAGCGGCACAGAGAGTGCTGGCGTGCACAGGCCCCCGGCCCGAGAGACAGGGAAGTAAGGCCCGCTCTTTTATTTACTCAGGCTGCTGAGGCCTGGGCATTTCTTGTCTGGGTGAAGGAGGAAAAAAACAAGTCTCTCTCTTTCCTTTTGAGGTCTCCTGAGGAAGCCTGCGCTTTCATCTGCAGTTGTTCACACACTTGTCTTGGCCATGTGTTTGTATCTGTGTACTGTATGTGTACTGTACATGTGTGTCTGTATGCACCTATATGTTTTTGACTGACTGTGTGTGTGTAATTTGTGCACGTATGCTCTCTTGTGTGCATGTACGTGTAAGTTATTGAGCATGCGTGTGTGAGAGAAACTTGAGTAAGTGTCAATACAGGGTACCCTAGCGGACCCAAAATTGTATCTCAATTCCAACCTCAAAGTCTCAAACCAGATGGGATACACGGGATACACAACATACTAATATTGGAAATTCTAATGCTATGAGGTGTGATTTAGAGGGCATTGAAGAGTGCACATATCATTTACATGCAGTAGCTTCTGGAATGTTTCACAAACCCAATGTCAACACAGCCATTTGCACATCTATGTAGACCATTAAGATGCTTGTGTTCAAGCATGTTCATTCAATAAGCATCTGCCAGTTGAACTCAAGCTATGGCCAATATTCACTCTTACTATACACATCCACAGATGTGACTTTATGTATGTGCTTTGTTGTAAAGGCACTAAATAAATGATATAAATCATGTAAACAAAAAAATTGAATGAGGTTGTCTTGACAGCTTAGTAATGTCTCAAGGCAAAGGCATCCTCATTTAAGACAGTAGAATTTCATTTAGCCTTGTATACAGGCCCATTTGTTTGTTTGTTTTATACTATTGTCTCCAAGCCAATATGTTTGACTGTAAGGCATTGGCTGGGGTCATTCTTCTTGCACTGTCTTCTTCTCCCATACCCTGGGAGGCTGTGTGAGAGAGGGCAGATCCACCCCCTCTGTGGAGGAGGGCATACCACTGAGTCACCCATCCTCCCTCCAACTAGAGAGAGAGAGAGAGGAAGATAGAGGACCCTGAGATGTGTTTCAGATAGATAAAGCAAGTAAATCAGGCAAGGTTTGCTTCTTGAGTGCAGAGTGGGCGCCTTGCCAGGGGTGGGAGGTTTCCGGGAGGGCCACAGTGTGGAGGTGGTCTCTCAATGTGCCGCTTTCAGCAGTTTGGAGGGGCAGGCGAATGGCCTTCGACCCCATCTGTTTCCTGAAGATAGGCCCTGATGGGGGTAAGTGCTCGGAGAGGGCATGTTATCCTGACAAAGGGCAGATCTCCCAGCAAAAACAACAGAAAGCAGGAGAGAGAGAGACTTGGATTTGTCAGCTGAAGGAGAGTACAGCGGTTGGATCCTGGAAAGAGCTTCATGCTTTTCCTTCGTCCCTCCCATAAATCTTTGCAGTTTCCTCTTGTTTTTCCCATTCTAAGTTTTGGCCTTATGACACATTTTTTCTGAAGGGGTTGGGATTACGTTGTTTTATTTACGTAAGGAAGTTCACAGTACTTACAATTCGGCAGCGGGAAGAAGTGGTCTGTAACCTTTTGAACTTGGAAAGTGGTGTTCTGTGTTTTCCATTCATATCACTGTACAGTACACTGGTGGAATGGAATGTCGGCAAAGAAGTGATTTGAATAGGGACACATTAAAGTAATTGTAATAGTAATGGGGGTGTATTGTCACTTGTCTGATGTTCCCTGGTCATTCTTTGCACCTGCTTGTCCTTGAGTGAGGCAGTTAACTGCTCTGTTCTCTTTCCCTATCCGTTTCCCTGTCCCCTCCTTGCCCCCCTGCATCAACCCATGGCATATTCATCCATCCAGTATCGGCTGCCTCACGGCTTAGCTCAGACCACGCTGACAAATATGATAATAATGTATATTCTATAATCTGATATCTATTGACTGATGTGCTGAAAAGCCCATGTTTCATGGAAACAATCTATTTTGCAGTGGAAGGATCCTAAAGGCTATACATAGCTGTGGTTTAAATTGCACATTTAATCTTCCCTTTTAGCATCTTTCCCTTTTTCAAAAAATATTCTGGTAATTGTTCAAGAATAATAGAAATGTTCTAATTTACCTCATGCCGGGTTTACATCTTAAAGCACACCCATTGTCTTGTGTTGGCTTTAAATGTCAAAGAGATTGCGTTTTGAGTCACAGTGGGCTAAGCCATTACATGGCCACATACAAGGTTAATTGTTGTAAAGTATTTCCACTTTTCCTTTTCTCTAATTATACTTTAAATTGCATATTTAAATGTAACTTTTTAGATAACACCTAAGGAGAGGTATTGTTTCCAGTGAAAAGTTGCAAAGAAATCTAAATTCAAACACTGATACCTTATAATTACCATGATGATTAAAACCACAATGGCCCACCTTTTCTACTGAACAGAGTGAAGACAAATGAGTTGCTAATACAGTCTGACAAAACACCTCTCTTTCTCTCTCTCTCTCTCTCTGTCTTTCTTTCTGACTTTTCTGCAGACGGTGCTGATATTGAGGATGACCCTTCGTGTTCTTGGCCTGCATCATCTCCCTCCAGTAAGGATCAGACTTCTCCTGGGCACTGTGAGGACTATGATTTCGGAGAGGAGGAAG
>OOFE01050196.1:37150-57912 GCA_900323365.1 Monocentris japonica
TTCTCTCATTCACTTTCGCACTCTCCCTCCTTCTCTCTCTGTCTTTCTTTCTGACTTTTCTGCAGACGGTGCTGATATTGAGGATGACCCTTCGTGTTCTTGGCCTGCATCATCTCCCTCCAGTAAGGATCAGACTTCTCCTGGGCACTGTGAGGACTATGATTTCGGAGAGGAGGAAGGGGGCCCTGGCCTACCATACCCATGCCAGTTCTGTGACAAGTCCTTTAGTCGGCTAAGCTTTCTCAAGCGTCACGAGCAGAGCCACGGTGATAAGCTCCCTTTTAGCTGTACCTTCTGCAGCCGCCTGTTCAAGCACAAGCGCAGCCGAGACCGCCACGTGAAGCTGCACACCGGTGACAAGAAGTACCACTGTGGAGAGTGTGACTCTGCCTTCTCCCGCAGTGACCACCTCAAGATTCATATGAAAACCCACGCCTCCAACAAACCCCACAAGTGCCCTGTGTGCCGCCGAGGTTTCCTCTCCTCCAGCTCTCTCCACGGCCACATGCAAGTACATGAAAGGGGCAAAGATGGCGGTGGCTCAAGCCTTTCTAGAGCTGATGAGTGGAAGTTGAAAGAAACCCGCAAATGCAGCCGTTGTGAGGAGGGCTTTGATGTCCCAGAAGAGCTCCAGAGGCATATCGCTGAGTGCCACCCTGAGTGCTCTCCGTCGGAGGATGGGGGTCTGGGCGCCACTCTGCAGTGTATCTACTGCCATGAGCCCTTCAGCGATGAGAGCACCCTGCTGGCCCACATCGACCAGGCCCATAGCCGTGACAGGAAGGGCCACACCTGCGCTATCTGCTCTGAGCACTTCCTGTCTGTTGAGGACCTCTATGCTCACATGGACATTCACCAGCTCCCTGAATCAAGTAACCATAGTAACAGCCCCTCCCTGCTGACAGTTGGTTACACCTCCGTTTCTAGCACCACTCCTGACTCCAACCTCTCTGTCGACAGCTCCACCATGGTGGAGACAGCCCCACCTGTGCCCAAGACAAGGGGGAGAAGGAAGAGGGCTGCCCAGCACACATCTGACATGGGAGGACGATCCTCCAAACAGCCTAAGATCTCCTACAGTTGCATCTACTGCAGCAAGCAGGTGTTCTCCAGCTTGGCTGTGCTTCAGATTCACCTGCGAACCATGCACCTAGACAAACCGGAGCAGGCTCATACTTGCCAGTTCTGCTTGGAGATTCTGCCTTCATTATTCAATCTAAATGAACACCTGAAGCAGGTCCACAATGCAGAAGACCATGCTGCCCTGCTAGCCAGCTTGCCTGATGCTTTGCTTCAGTGTAACTTCTGCCCTGAGGTGTTGAGTGACCTCAATGCCCTCCAGGAACACATCCGCTGCTCCCATGGCTTTCCCAGCCCTGTAGCCAAGGAGAGTAATGCCTTTTTCTGCCCCCAATGCTTCATGGGGTTCTTGACAGAGGCCACCTTGGAGGAACATGTTCGTCAGACTCACTGTGATGGAGGAAGCCTGCGCTTTGACTCACCCCTGGCTGTAACTCCCAAGGAGCCTATTGTAGAGGTTTACTCCTGTTCCTACTGCACCAATTCCCCCATATTCAACAGTGTTCTGAAGCTCAACAAGCACATCAAGGAGAATCACAAGAACATTCCACTGGCACTGAACTACATCAACAATGGAAAGAAATCCCTGCGCACCCTCAGCCCCTCTTCTCCAATATCTGTGGAACAAACTGGCTTGCTGAAGCAAGGCAGCTCAGCCTCTCGTACTACCAATGAGTTCATCTGTAACCAGTGTGGAGCCAAGTACACTAGCCTGGACCTTTTCCAGACTCATCTAAAAACTCATCTGGATTGCCTGCAGCCTCAACTCACCTGCCCACAGTGCAACAAAGAGTTCCCCAACCAAGAGTCCCTACTGAAGCATGTGACAGTTCACTTCACCATTACTTCCACTTACTACATCTGTGAGAGCTGTGACAAGCAGTTCACCTCGGTGGATGACCTACAGAAGCATCTACTTGACATGCATACCTTTGTGTTTTTCCGTTGCACACTATGTCAGGAAGTGTTTGACTCCAAGGTTTCCACCCAGCTCCACCTGGCTGTTAAGCACAGCAATGAGAAGAAGGTATACCGCTGCACCTCCTGCAACTGGGACTTCAGGCATGAGACAGACCTGCAGCTGCATGTCAAACACAGCCACCTGGAAAACCAGGGTCGTGCCCATCGCTGCATTTTCTGTGGGGAATCATTTGGCACAGAGGTAGAGCTGCAGTGCCACATCACCACCCACAGCAAGAAGTATAACTGTCGCTTCTGCAGCAAGGCCTTCCATGCCATTGTGCTGTTGGAAAAGCATTTGAGGGAGAAGCACTGTGTGTTTGAGGGTAAGGCCCAAAACTGTGGTGCCAATGGCTCTACTGCAGGAGGTGGGGAAGGCCAGGCTAAAGAAGATGCTGAGCTACAGGGCCTCTTGACTAACAGCCATGGTACAGGAGCAGCAGCAGGGTCTGTGGTGGAGTCCCACAACAGCCACGATGGAAGTGAGGAAGAGGTGGAGACTGCAGAACCCATGTATGGGTGTGACATCTGTGGGGCGTCTTACACCATGGACTCCCTCCTCACTAACCACCAGCTGAGGGACCACAATATTCGCCCTGGGGAGAGTGCCATGGTAAAAAGGAAAGCAGAAATGATCAAGGGCAACCACAAGTGTAATGTCTGCTCCCGTACTTTCTTCTCAGAGGCTGGGCTGAGGGAGCATATGCAGACCCACCTTGGGCCTGTCAAACACTACATGTGTCCCATCTGCGGGGAGCGTTTCCCTTCCCTGCTCACCCTGACTGAGCACAAGGTCACCCATAGCAAGAGTCTGGACACTGGCAGCTGCCGCATTTGTAAGATGCCTTTACACAGTGAGGAGGACTTTCTGGAGCATTGCCAGATGCACCCTGACCTGAGGAACTCCCTGACAGGTTTCCGCTGTGTGGTCTGCATGCAGACAGTCACCTCCACACTTGAGCTCAAGATCCATGGTACCTTCCACATGCAAAAGACAGGCACTATGTCCACCAACCACCCTATTTGCCGCAGCAATACCATCTCTCAGAACCAGCCGCATCACCAGGTTCAAAAGCTCTTCAAGTGCGCCTCTTGCCTAAAGGATTTCCGCTCCAAACATGACCTGGTGAAGCTGGACATAAATGGACTACCATACGGCCTCTGTGCATCCTGTGTGACAGTAGCTGGCTCCAAGAGCTCTAGCCCAACGGTGAATGGAGGAAGGCAACAGCAGCAGCAGGGTGGAGCCACCACTCCAGCAACAACTACAGCTACATGGATCCAGGGGGAGAGTCTCAGCCCTGGGGATGGGAAAGCCAAAGCCATCTCTTCATCATCTTCATCCTCCTCTACATCCTCATCAACTGCTGCCAAAACACGATGCTCTAGCTGCAATGTGAAGTTTGAGTCTGAAGCAGAGTTGCAAAACCATGTCCAGACTGTGCATCGGGAGCAGGCAGGGGACAGCAACAGCGGGCAGCTCAGGACCCCCCAGGTGTCCCCCATGCCCAGAGCCAGCCCCTCACAAACCGATGAGGTATATTTCAATATTGGCAATGAGAAACACCCATATAATGGCATCTGAGATTGAATAGTGCATGTAAAATACTATAGTTAGACATATTGTATCACATTTTCATGTTAAATCTGTATTAGTGTGTGTGTGTATGTGTGTGTGTGTGTGTGTGTGTGTGTGTGCATTGCATTATTATTCATTCTTAATAATAATTTTAAAAATACTAATCAATAATATCTTCTTTGTCTTGGACTTATGTACAGAAGAAGACATACCAGTGCATCAAATGTCAGATGGTGTTCTACAGTGAATGGGACATCCAAGTTCATGTGGCCAACCACATGCTGGGTAGGAGATGACTCTTTTTGTCTTTCTGCATTATGGTCTCTGTTGTCTTGCAGCCATACTTTTCATATAGAGAGTTCCGGAACACTATATGTAAATGCATTTTTTCTGGATGCTTCCCAAAATATTTTGATGATGTAACATAATCAATTCACTAATTTGGCTTTTAGGTCTGTCTTTTAAAGGTTGTAGTAAGTGATTTTTGAGTGACTGGTCATCAGTATAATATAGTATATATATATACAATGGAGCAAACACATTTTTCAGATCATTAAGAAAACCTTCACAAAAAAATTGAAATATATATTTATAGTTTTCAAACGCCATATGCTTATATTTTTGAGAGCAGAATCACATGCTATGGGTGGGATGTTTTACCAAAATATTTGACCCTGTATTATTCAGGCATACAAGTATCTTGATCACATCACCAAATAGGTGGAATTATTTAAATTTCCTGATTGCAACTGCATCCTCAGCATCTCCTAAGCTCATCATCTCCATTTCTGCATGTGTGTGAATGGTAAAATGTATACATGCTTGTGCAGCACAATCTCTCCACTTCAAACCACTAATTTAGGTAGTTTCGAGTAATGGAAGAATACAGATTATTGAAATATGTTTAAATGCCAGTCCAGAGTTTATTCAAAATTTTTAAAATGCGTGTGCACTCATTCCAAAACATGGGGCATCTTATTTTTGTTTAAAATGCTTGCAATTGTAAAAAAATGCAAAAATCCTGTTGAAAAATATTTTTACATTTTGTAATTTTTTGTTCCCCTTCAGTTAGCTGGTCAGTTAAGACATACAAGATTTGGCTGTATATTCTCTCGCTTTCTATACTTAAAGACATCTCAAATAATAAATATTATTGACATTATTACATTAATTGTTCAGCACCGAATTATTAAAAATCACTCCATTTAGTGATAGAGAGACATTTCCCTTCACAAGATTCCTAAACAAAGAGTGCTAGTATAAAACTAACCTCTACATTTTCAAAATGTCTTCACTTTTGGTTATCATTTGTATGCAAGCAGAATAATTTGCAGAGAATAGACAATTGGAAAACAGGTTTTCTTGCCTGCAGTAAGTAGGCGTCTGAATTCCAGTCTCACCTTCCTTTATTCATTCATTTATTCAGCTCGTTTGGCGGCTCTTTCATTACACTGCATTATCTGTTGTCTTCAGTGGGAGAGAGACTCATTGATCTGGAACCAAACCGCCTCTCTGTTTGGGACACGCTTCTAGGCGCAGGTGAATTTAAACACGGTGGGCAATTCTATCAGGACCGGTAGGCAATTCTATCAGGGACACACTGTTTGTGCATAAACAATCAGAGGCATGTGATTTGTGATTTTGATGCTGCGGCGTATGTGCAAAGGAGAGAGATGGGCTGAGGGTGTGTAGGTGTGTATTTTGTATTCATCTTTGCGATCCGCTCTCCCACTATTCTACTGGGGGTGCCTAATACAGTACCATGCCAGCATTAGTCCTTTCTCTCGCAAAGGCAGGCACGGAGCACACTGGGAGGGTAGAAAACAAACCCCCCTACTGGTTATTTTATGTTTTTCAGCCACACAGGCACACAGTTTCTCCATAATAGTGGAATTCAGACAGCTTAAGATAACAGGAGGATAGGTGATTGGGTTATTGTCTGATGTCTTACTTCTCTGATATCCATCATTTTATTTTCAACATGATCATGGGTTTCATCAATTTCATCAAAAGGATTTCTGTCAGTTGTGTTTGTTTTACATGTGATCTGTAAAATAACAAAGCAAAATTCATAGAAATGAAAATTGGGTAGAAGATAGATGAAGGAGTGAAGAAGTGATCCCATTTTGTAAAAAGAAACATAAAAGAAAAAAAACATCATAACTAAAATAGATATAAAGATAGAAAAAAAACATATGCATCATGTTAGTCATGTTGTGACACCAATGTTAATCTGATATGTCTTTGAATGGTTTTATATGATGAGGAATCGCTCCCTCATTGAGAATTGGGTTAAATTTGGACCAGGCTGTAATCACTGCAAAGCCAATTTGGGCCAAAAACACAAAAAAACACTCATTTGGAAAAGCTCTAAATACCATCTCTCCTGAAAAAAGGGACACTTTCTCCTTTTAATGGCCATCTGCACAGGAGAGGGGAAACAGGGGGCTGGGGTCATCTCCGCTCAGCTGTCAGCGTTATTAGCGTAGGTAATGGAGCAGACGCTGGATTCATAGGGGTGTTGTTTTCATCCATGCCCCTCTCCATGGTGTCGGTTCACACTGATAACTCTATATATAGTGATGTGGCGTGACATAACCATAGTGCTAAGTGTATGGAACAACAAAACCTGAGCCTGTCTCACCCAGACAAGTCCATCTTAGCTGCCTTTGTAATACAATAGTCTCCCTAAGCCAAGTGCACTCAGCCTCCTCCCTCTCCTTCTCCCATCGGGCCAAAGAGCTTGTGGCTGCCTCTTCTGTATGACTGCCAGCACATTTTGATGCATGGATATTATGCTTCGATGATGACGGTCCTGGTTCAGACAGAAAGCACAGCTCTGGTGCCTAGCTACTCGACATTTAGTATGATAATGGAGGTAAATGAAAGGGAGGGAGGTGTCCATGGGTGCAGAAGGGTGTGTTGCAGACCAGTACTAGCCAATCCTGTGAACGGCCCCACGTGTCTTAAGATGGAGGCCGCAGCCTGCTAGGGCCCAGATGGATCAGTACACATTTGCTGTACAGCTGGTCGCTCTGTTTGGGGACCTGGTGTGATACTCCTATGGAGAAAAAAATGATATCGCCACCATCCAAGGAGCAATTTAATAGCAGGCCAGAAGACAGCTGGCCACTCTTTAGTTTAGAGTTTTTTTGGCATGGCACACTTACAGAATTGAGGGTGTCCGATTTTTCTCCAGAGACACACAGATTTATACAGCTTTCAGCTGTTGTAGTCACTATCTAATCCTTTATTTCTATTTTTCTTTGTTTGAGATGAATTAAAAAACAAATCCTTCTGTCAATGTAAACAATTTGCCACCATCATCTGTTCTAATTTCATAGGACAAAATTTTTCACATCATAGTGCTTTGACAAAGAAATCTGTTTTTAAAGTGTACCTTTGAAGGTCTTTCATTGTCACAAAAGCCTGTTTGGTTTTATCAGCATGGCATCATACCACCCCAGCGCTTCACTTTGACCCCACTGTGAACTATGACATTTGGAGCCTCATGGGGGGCACGTTTGGCCCATTTATCACACTGTTTCAAATGTCCCTGTGTGGATTTTCAGAGCCCTGACATATTTTGAAGCACAGGCTCTGTCTTAGAGGGTTTTAAAGGTGAAAAGGCTTTTTGCTTTTCTGTTATATGTGCTTTCAATCCGATTCTCATGTCACTGCGGTGCATTCCAAGCAGATACAGCCAAGGTGGCAGTGTTCAGAAGGACAACCGTATACAAACAAACCAAGCACATCCCAGAAAGTGGTTTTGGGGTCACCTCTACAGATTTTTGGGTTGGTGACAGCACTAAGCCTGAAGCCAAGTCAGGGAGGAGCCTTCTCTCACAGAGAGGAGCCGGTGGCCTGGTCGGCCCAGGCAGTGGGGGGCACCGGAGGGGTGGAAGGGTTCGGGGGCGGAGAGGGAAAGGCACATTTGCTGTACAGCTGGCCGCTCTGTGTGAAGCAGGCACTGTGGGCCGTTACAGAGCTGGAGAGGAGGGCAAGCGAGAGGCCTTTAGCCCTCCTCCAGTTTCTCCTCCTCCCTGTTCTCTCTTTCTCCTTACCCCTCTCTCTGTCCACTCTCTCCCTCTCGCTTCCTCTCTAGCTTTTCCATTTTCAGAATAATATAGCTCCAACCTGGCAGCACATACTGTGCTGGCTGTTAGTGATGAAGCAGACCAGGAGGCAAACTGTTAACAATATTTGGAGCTAAAAGCCTTGTTGTGTTGCTTGCTAAGGGCCGCAAATTATCCTTGACACATATCCTCTTGTTTTGGGCCCCTAGAGCAACTTGGCCAGTGTATGTTGATTACATGGTCTCCGTCACTGTCTCTACCCTGGTGGCAACACATTTACTACTCTATAAAGTGCTTTTCTTTTCATGGTGGATAAACAGAATATGGTGGTTTTATTCTTTGTTTCTTTCCCTGTAATCCTCTTTGATTAGGTATGTCTGATGGTGTTCCCTCAGTTTCTGGGACTCATTCATAGAGCACATACACATGTAATCTGTTACCAAACATGGCCAACGCTCCCCATTTGACTCCTAGGGGGCTGGATCAGAGTCAGAACTCAATAGTCAACATGGCACAGGAGCAGGATCAATCTTATGAAATAAATAAGAGAACAGGCTTGGACCAGCCAGTGGAAATAGAGGAAACCATGCGTGCCATATACTGAGTGTGATTTCTGCCTGCTTTTATTAATTGGTGATTAATAACGCCTCTCTGTTCGTTAGCGCAGTCACCTCCCGTGCAGCCAAGTGTGTTGCTGCTAATATGCAATTACGTGCACCTTCCTGCGTTACATTATACCTCTCCCTGACTAATGCGGCATCCATGAGGAGAATAGGAAGCAGGGTGATATGCTAAAAGGACTATCGATAGGATTCTCACATACACTTGCAAAAGTGTTACCTACCTGACTGGTTAGAAAAAAAGTTTCCTACGAATTCCTCCATGTAACCGGCAAACTGCATTAAAAGTTTTACAGCATTGCAGAGACGGTTTTGCTCTTCCTGGTGTTTTTGTTGTAAAGCAGAGGTAATTGACATCACCATGGGGATGCTCTGTTGCTAGGCCAGACAAGCTCAGTCTGATGTGGTCCTTATCTATTGATTTTCTTGACATTTCCCCACACCTCACAGACTAGGCCAACATGTGAGAAAATATCTGATGCTCTCAGTTCATACGGCCTGTTTGTACAAGCTCTGAGCGAACACTTGCTGCCCCTTACTGCATTGCAAATGGTAGGCTGATATCACTATGGTGATTTGGGACAATTTCTTTTCAATGGATTGTTGCTGTTAACTGTTGCACAGCATCGCTTACAAACAAAATACATGATACAAATTTGTCTAAAATCTACAACTGTTAAGCTTTTGTCTTTGAATCAAAAAACATTATCTATTGCAGGATTCACCATCAGCATTCTCCCATGTAACTTAGGGACTTGGGTGACCTGAATAGAGGTAGGCTCTTCCTGTGCACCTGACTATGTTTTATTGATATACAGGAGGGATGTCTCCTTTAGAGTGTTAATGCCAACCCTTGTTCTGAAGTGCCCCATAAATACTGGATGATGAGAATTAACCTCCGCATTACTCCGCCTCCCCAAGGGCTCCGAGATGTCACCGAGGCCATAGGAGCATGCGCACTCCCGGTCCTCACTGGTCTGATGGGGTTGCTTAGCAGTCTGACTGGGAGGGGGCTTATGGGAGCAGTGCAAACAGACAGTCCTGCCTTAGTAAAGGTCAGAGCTGCAACCCACACCTCTCAAATCCCAGCCTGGCCCTGGTGGGACCTGGGTTCCAAGCGTGCCTGGAGATGCTTGTGGTGAGGGAGAATTACATGGAGCGCAGAGTGGTGTACTACTGCAGAGCTGCGTTGCTTTCAGAGGTTGTCACCACCAATAGTAGTGTGACATACAACTTCATCTGATCTAACTTTGTGTAGTACCTCTCAGTTGGTGTCTGTTTTGGCATGATACACTGCGGTACTAGTAGTTGTGCTACTGAATACAAAGGAGTTTTGATATTGTACTCAAAATTGTTAAGAAGGCTTCATAGGTGTTGAGAGGCAGTTAGCCTTTTTAGAATCCAAGCAGAATACAAAAAGAAAACCACAAAAAGTTTTTCCCTCACTTTATGGAGCACAATGGTGGTTTTCCAAAGCACCATGTAGCGAATGACTATCCTCATCGAACTTTGGTTGTGTGAATGGCAGACAGGGGAAGAGAGGGGAGGGGGATAGAGCTCTGAAAGGCCCCCCAGCGTCAAAGCCTTAATAATCATGTGAGCAGCGCTGGACTTCATTACCCTCCTGTTCGACAGGCCGAGTGCCAGCCTGGATTGCTGGCTGGCTGTGGCAAGGTCAACGGCGGAGGAAAAACCAGTTACTGTGTTACTCTGGAGCGGAATGGAGAGGGGCGGCCATCTGTCAGCTCAGGCCTGCCATACCCGCAGAGCAAATGGACACGGGCGGCCAGAGGAGAGGCCACAGACACCCATAGAGCTAAACCCACTGAGCATAACACTGAGGCATGGACACAGACCCAGCCAAAGAGATGGACCTTGGTACCACTAAAAGATATATACACACACAAATACACACAGAGAGTGAAAAGGATAAGGCCATCTCCAAGAAATTTGGCAGCAGGTTGTGTGTGTTTATGTCTGTTGGTTTTTTAGTGTCAGTGCACTATTGGGCCCCCACTGTTTTAAGTCCAGATGGCAAACCATTTGATAAAAACTTGATAAAAGTCTTGCTTGGCATGCCAACGGTAAATGTTTTAATCATACTGTTCCTTTATGAAGACAAATTTCTTGTGAATGTAAGTTTTCAAATGTTATCTTTGCCTTTGGAGAGCAGTTTGTACTCCGACAGGGACCACGCACAATCTAGAGACCTGGTTCACAAGGCGTGTTTCCTTCCTAATAACAATACAACCTGCACTTGCGATGTTCTCTGATCTCTCAGGCCCTTTGATGTCAGATGGTAGCTTTAGTGTTTCACCTTGCTGGCTGTATGTCAGCTCAGTGAAGAGGGCGTCTGAGTAGCACCAACCCACTCTGTAAGGACCTTTACGATACCCTCTGGCCACAGTGGAAGAACCCTGTGGAATGTTCCAAAGCTCTCTAATAGGTTTCAGGTGCTGCGGGCCACCGGCCAGCCCCCCACCATGACCCCACTCTGTGTGTCTTGTGTGATTGCACTCCCTGCTCAACAGTCAAAGCGCCGCCATTTCTCCTCTAAAACAGAGTGGGCAGAGCTGTGAAATGGATACCCATCATTTACAGTATAGAAGAAGGCTGAAAAAAAAAAACAGGAAATCTTTGCCAACTTAATTTTTATTTGCAGAGCGTACATTAGCCACTTGTGCTGTTCTCTTTGTTTGAATGTCTATTGGGGATGTTAGTGCTGTGTGATAGGGTACACAGTGCCTATTGTCAGCCCTCAATCCAAAAGAATCTCCTGTTCAAAAAATGTGAATGTTTTGATTACTCTTCAGATCAAAGTGTAGCAGTTTCTCCCTCACATAACAGAATATTCTGACATGATCTCTGGACCCTCTGGATAAAATTAGACAGATATGCAGCTTGCATCTTTTCCATTCCACAACTCAGCTCAATGAAAGTTCCTCCTTGTTTTCCTCCTGCGCCAAGAGTACCGACCCCCCGGCTGGAGCGTCAACATGCTCCGGAAAACAGGGAGATGGTCCTGGGCGATTCCCCCCCCCCCATTAATGGAAATCACACAGGAACTCCCTGGATGAAAGCTTTATTAGTTATTAAGCTTTAATGTTGATATCAGTGCTTATATGTTTAGTGGAGTGCATGGCGCTGCTGATGTGGAATTGTCAGAGAGGTGCAGATTTAGTAAGGAATTAGTGTACACCCAGGATTTAATTAAGGGGATCTATTTCCATCTTGTTAGAAAGAGATAATTTGAGTACTGCATGCATCATAGGTTACCATATTAAACACAGCTTTCTGTAACATTATATCCACTACAGTAAGTGCTCATAGATTATAGGGCAAGCAGGAATACAGCATATTATTTTGGCTGGATGAATGGTGGAATAAAGGCCGATTCAAGAGCCTTTAGGTACACATGGTACACTCATACTGTAGGTGGGTCACAAGGAATTGTTTTACTTTGATTCATATTTTGTTTTATTTTTAGTTTCAGTGTCTTTTCATATGCAAACACGTGGTTAAAAACAGAAGTGACAATCATTAGTGGTAAAATGGTCACACTTCCACTCTCTTCATATGTCTTGTTCCATTTCCAGCATCGCAGTTGAGTGTGAATATCGAGGCGACGTGGCCTCTTTGTCTCTCCATTTGTCCCACCACTGCCTAGAGACGTAAACCTTAAGCCACTCACTCTCTGATTAATCTTTAACATTTATAATTACTAATTAAGTTAGTAAGAGACTTTTAATGTAGTCCTCCTTCAATGGGGAGCGGAGAGGACAACAGATCATTAGCTTCAATAATGAACGCGGATGAGACAGATAATGGCCTATGATAGGTGAACACTGACAGTTACATTAAATGAGGCGAGTACATGGGAAATACTGTGAGCAAGTAGCACTTCATGGATTCAAAGGAGAGACAAGGTGGTGAAGTGCTCCTACAAACTCAAGTGCAGAAAGGCCCTGAAGCATTATGAATAGAATCAAAAATAGAATAAAGAATAAAGATGAAAGTTTATACTAATTAAAACACATTAATCTGTAATATAGTAGGACCTGTATTGTATTGTATTATATTGTGTTAATGCACATCTAGTAATTACGTCGACCAC
Organism: Monocentris japonica; assembly: GCA_900323365.1. Lineage (NCBI taxonomy): Eukaryota > Metazoa > Chordata > Actinopteri > Trachichthyiformes > Monocentridae > Monocentris > Monocentris japonica. Next base: position 49,580 of record OOFE01050196.1, read on the forward strand.
AGTATCAGTTATGGATACGTTTTATTTATTCATTCACACTGGTTTCATTGAGTCTGGTGTCCCTAATGTCTTTGGTGTTTCTCATTATCACATTATTGCATTAGTGTCTGCATTATCCTGGTGGCTGTAAGTTGCTGCCCATTAAAAGAGTCATTTCATCTCTGTTTTTTACCTTAACGACAACGATGCTACCCTGGCACATTCCGTGAGTCTTCCCACTTTGGGGAAGGTGCTTATGCCGTAATGATTATTATCATTAAGATGATATTAATGTGCTTAGTGTTTGCGACCCAGCTGCTCATCATGGCCTGAGCTCCCTGCCGGGGAGTGGAGAGAGTCGGTGCCAAAATGGACAGTGCACGTAGGCCACCGCCCACCTGTCCAGAGGTTTCAGGGTCAGCGGAGGTCACACCTACCTACCTTCCTGCCCTCTGTTGAACTAGAGGAGGCATGGCTTGGAACACAAAATTGAGATAAATTGTGGTGTGTGTTGTGGAATGAAGTTAAAAAATTGCAACTGAATCTACCAAAGTATAATGAATTCAAGTGATTTTTAAAACTCAACCCAGATTTTAAACATCTTATACAATATTGACACACATATTAATTATAGTTATGTTACTCTGATGTGAGGGGAAATGTATGTTTTCCCTGTAGAGATTCATCCCACATGATTATTCAGTGAGTTTCCATGTTGCCATTATTTCAGGCTACTCCAGCAGTGGAGGACTAATACTAGATTTTTGGAAAATTAGATTCAATCAGAGTTGTGCAAATACTTTGTTTAATTTCCTCACTAGTTTTAATTAAACAAATGCAGACAATGTTTTATTACCATATAACTATTCTCCCATTTAACAACTTCTACAAAATCTATAAACTTGTTGTATCATAATGGAGGTGCAGGGAAAGGATGTTGTGTGATGACTCATGATTGAAAGCAGTGGCTGGAGGAGGACGATATCAGCTTGAGCACTGTACTGTAGCTCTGAGCTAGTCTTCATATACATGCAGATAGACGGTGTGGGACCGAAGGCAATCTGGCTCAGCCTCCTCCTCTCCCAGTTTCAAATTGCTGCTTCATTAGGACTTGGAAGAGAAACCCATGGTTACATTTAATCAAACGAATCGGTATGGCAGACCCACACAATCAATCACAATCCTTATCCAATATGCTACATTCTGTAACTACCATGCTGGCTTGGAGAAAAGTCAATTACGGCCCATATCTCTGATCCTCTGCCGGGTTGCTGTGATATTATATTGTTTCTGCAGTTGTTTTCATAATGCGTGCATGGGCTGTGTACATCTAATTCATACAGTTTTGTTTTTTTTTCCTATGCATACAGTTATTTCCTTTTTCCCCTACTTATACTGCTAGTTATGGTATGATACATGTACTGGGAGTATGATGTGCCATATCTGTAATAATCAAATTAACTATTAATGATTTTTGCTCTCAAACTAACACTTGTGCTACTCAGTGGGCAGCTGTCAATGATGTTGTTCATATTTCATATGTTTCATGTCCATATGGATCTGTTCCCACTGTCTCTCTGTATGAAACCATTTACACTTTGTCTCTATAGATATTCCCGTTCCTCAACGCTGTATCCCTGCATACATTCACATACACGTGAATGCACAAATGCACACACATGCACATTTACACACATGCACCGTAAGCACATGAGCATACAAACTCGTTACTCACTCATCAAACCTCTGTCTCTCTTTTCTCTCTGTTGCTTGCTACCTTTCACTTAAATATGGACACACTCTTTCACTCACAAACAAGCACACAGACTCGCACAAGACACATGCTGCACATAATACACACTTGCAAGGAAAGACACACAAACATGCACACACAAGGTAGCTAGGTTGGTGGGGGCCATGGCTGCAGCTCTTCTGCGCAGTCCCAGAGTGGCTCCCGGGGCTCGGCTGCCAGTTGTTTGCCAGCGTCTCCGGGTGGAATTCATTCAAATTAAAGCGGCGGAATGAGGCCCGAGTCCCAGAATGCCTCGTCCCTCTCCTTCATCAGCATTCCGCCGATGAGAGTAATTAAAGCAGAAATTAATTCTGCTGTAAGCAGAGGAGCCACAGAATAACTGATATTAGAGGCTGGATGATGAATGCTTGGCATCAAGGGAGGTCTCAGGGGAAGAGGGGGAAATTCACAGATCTCTTTTCTTTCTTTCTTTTTCTTTCTTTCTTTCTCTCTCTCTTTCTTTCCTTCTCTCTCTTTCTTTCTTTCTGTCCTTCCTTTTTCTCCCACCCTCTCTCTCTTTTGCTCCCTTTTTGCCCACTCCTGTGTTTCCATTTCTCAGTATTATGTTGCCTGCATTTCTTCCTTCTATGTCTTTCTTTCTCTCTGTGTGTCCCCTTACTATTTGTAACCATTTCCATTCTTTACTTTCCTTTCATCCGCCATAGCACCATTTGTCCTTTCAAGCCATAGTAAAGATTACGCCACTGGAAAGCATCTGGAGATGATCAGTACATCAGTCCTCTGCTCAGTAACAGTATTTCATATTCTGCTGGCATTGGTGCTCTCATTATCTGTCACCAGGCATATTAGAGTGTACTGATGCTGCAAATGCAGCACTTTGTTATTTGTCAACAGACACTCAAATGTGCCTCAAGTTAAATTGTGATTCTATTCTATAACACCAGGGGCATGCTGTTAAGTAATAGTGTCATAGGATAAAATTTAAATCTTTTAAAATGTTATGAGACTATGTATTCAACCATAGAGTTACATAATTGTTGAATTAGGCTGTCTATATAAAGTGCCTTGGAGCTAAATAGTATGTATTATTTTCAAGACAAACAGCATTTTTTCCAAAGCATAGTTTGATATTGAACCTTGAGGCTCTCCAGATGATGTGATATTCTACCCAGGATGATTCAATGATCCCCCACGTCCCCTGACACTTTATTTTTGGAATAGCACATCTTTAGCAAGAATAGTCACAAGACTGAAAGACAAACAACTGAACTCATGAAACACAGAGACTGGATGAAGCTGTCAGTAAGACTGTGTTTTCCTCTCGTAGAATCAAATGGAATTGAATAAAGGTTAGCTCTTTGGGGCTTTATGATAATGTGATATACGATGCTGCCATGGAATTTGCCAATGCATGTCTTCGCACTGTCTGACTCCAAGGGAGCAGTGAATGGTAACGATGTCGACCTCTGTCCCTCCCTCTCTTATTCTGCCCTCTGGATAAAAAGCCTGAGGAAGTCATAAAGAATGGGCAGATTTGTCTTGTTTGTATTTCAACTGTTGCTGTCTTAATGACACATGATATTGGTTTCCGTTTTGAATGTAAGGCACATGAGGCCCTGCGGGTAGTTGTATTGTGTTTTTAATTGGTATCTCAATCAGACTTAAATTAATGGAAACTCAACTTGATAGTTACTGACCGCCATTAAGAATTGAAAGGGCTGGCTTGGATGGAGTGGAAATTCAGAGTGAAGGATTAGAAAACATAAGGGGCCCAAATGCAGAGGAGATGCAAACTGGGGCCCTCAGAGACAAGGGAGATGAGGTCAGGTTGGGGGGGCTGGGAAAGGCTGGTAGGAAGCCTTCACTGGCACTGCCCAATAGTGATTAGTCTAAAAAGGACTTGTGCTGTTTTTTCTCGTCTTGTCACATGCCACATCTTAAGAGATAATGGACTGGCTCACAATACGTCTCGTGTGTATCACTCACATTATTTGTTTAATTGCTTCATTTAAGTACAAACCTCAAGTATTCCTCGCTCCATCACTCTCTCTTCTATATCTTTCAGTGGTTTCTCTTCCCTCGTCTTTTCTTCTCCTTATTCCTCCTTTTGGAACGATGAAGCATGAAGCGGAAATAGTAATCATACTGTAAAGACATTTCCTCTGAATGATTTAGTAAGACTCTTTTTATAGACGTAAGGTTTACCTATGTACCTTACTAAAAGCTTGGTACAGCAGTGTTCAGAATGTGTCTCTGTAGTGGATCATATTGCTGTAGTGCATGATATTTCTTTCTATCATTCAGGACGATGATGTCTTTATCAACTCGGAGAGCATATTTTGATGTCTGCCAACCTGGAAATGGCGGTAGCATAGTTTGTCTACTTTGTTCCACAGACCAATAAAAATACACTCAAAATGAAACCTTGGTGTAACAATGACCTTAAACGCAATGACACTCTTTCCCATAACATTGTCCTGTCCAATAGTCCAGAACTCCCCTAAGAGGCCTTACAGCAAGTCTAGGAGGAACCGAATGAGAGAGAAATCGATTACTTTCCTCTCTTTACTGTCTCTGCCCTGGCTGAATTACTGAAACAAGATGCTGCACTTAGAGGAGTCTTTGGAGAGGCAGAGAGACAGGGGGGAGAGAGAGAAACACTTTTAGGGACATGGGTGCCATTTAGACTAGGACCATCTTCTCACAAAAAGCCACTAAAAGCAATGAATGATCCTCTTCCTGTCCCTGGCTGAGAGGTGGTTTGCCTCCTGTGGTTAAGTGAATACAGAATATACACTCAGGTTTGAGGTCAAACCAAGATCATTAAAAAGAACATCAATTCCTATAGTCAAAGCATGACATTCATAATATAATATCATGAGAGGAAGATGGCAGGTGTAGGATGTCAAGCAGACACTCACTGAAGTGCTGATATACATGATCATACAGAATCACATTTTCCTTAACGTGAGCGTTGCAGGCTGGCTCCGTAGCTCAGTGGATAGTTAGTATGTTTGTGTGGGTGTCATCCCACAGTCCAAAGACTTGCAAGTCCATGAGATGGGCTGGCAATCTGTCCAGGTTGTTTCCCTGCCTTCCACCCAATGCATGCTGGGATAGGCTCCAGCCCCCCGTGAACCCAAATAAGAAAGGTAAAGACAATGAATGAATTCAGCTTTGTATACAGTAGCATGAGTAAACATAATACGGTTATGTAGGTTGGAGTATCCAATAGCATGAGACTGGGCCATGTGGACCCTGTGTGAGGCTGTTATCAGACTTCCTAATGTCAAATGGGTGTTGTTTAACATCCACACCAAGTTTTATTGTCTGAACTATGAAGATGAAAATGAATCCCGCTCGTTTGGTAGACAGAACGTGGTGCTTAAGGGACCCAATCCCTGTAAGTGCCATTAAGTGGAAATTGCCGTTCACATATTCCAGTGGTTTGATTAATTACACTCTCTCATGTGCTTTCATAAAGGCCCAATGAAATATGGGGAGCAAATTGCATTGTGTTCCTGTATCCTGTTATGTAAAAGCAGTTTAATTATTGACACATGTTTCGCCACCTGGCAGGGGGACAGGACGGTTTGACATGAATAGAAATCATACAATAGATACAAGGGGTGCCGTTACAACTTGAGATGCCATGTGTTTCTCTCTCTGTGTCACAATTTATGCCCCTGTTTTCACTGTGCCTTGGTTTTCCATGCTGAATCAGAGAGCAGACGAACAGATGAATATGTCATAGTTGTGAGGGAAGCATTTGGAGGTGATGGTACTTTTAACCCTGCTTGACTGTGTGCAGCAGGACTGCTTTTTGACAGGTGTAGCCTGATAAATATGTAGTTAAGGAGATATTTTGTGAAGGCTGCACAAGCTCCTTGGGGGATTAAAAGAGCATTGCCAGCTATGTGTGATATCTTGAGGTAGCTCTTTTTGATCAGAGAACAAGCTTAGACACCGCTTAGACACTTAGATGTTGCTACTATGACATCAAGGAGACTGTGTACGAAGCCAAAAAGCAAATCTGAAGTTTTCATGGAACTGTAATTTCCTTTGTCTTCATTTTTTCTTTTTTTTCAAGAGCAGTGCCCCCTACTGCCACGGAGACTAAATAACACCACAATGTCAGGGCAATACTACCTTCCCATTCTCTACTCTGTATTCTACAGTGTATGTGGAGGCATTACCTCATAAAACCCTCCTACTGTCATATGAACCCGCTGCCGTCCCTGAGCTCTATATGAACAGCAGGGCTCTGATACTTAGTCCCAAGCTGTTCCTGTTTGCCCAAAACGATCAGGCCTGGCCTCATGCTCTCTACCTGATCTAGTTGACTGGGCTGTGTAAGTTAGGTAGGCAGTCCCTGTCTCCATCCCCCTCCTCCCTCCCAATATGCACTTGGACCCAGGCTCAGGCTGCACCTTTTGTGTTCCACAGGGATAGGGGGGCCAGATGGAGGAATTTGATTAACCAGCAGTGGAGGACCAAATGTTCAATTGGATACAGAACCAGTTGGAAGGAGGGAGGGAGTGAGGGATGAGGCAGGGGTAGAGGGAGAAATCTAAAATGGCTGGTCATGTGCGCCGGCCAACACTTTCCAAAGGGGAGCCCAAACAGACACTGAGGTGTAGTAATGCAGAAGCCCTTTTCCAAGTACCAGCTGGGCCTTTTAGGAGCCTCTATCCCCACAGCAGACACTCGGCAGCCTCCGAGCAGCTTGACTTTACCATATGTGGAACTTTTTTATGCTCCACCTGGTTTCCCCAGGGGACCTGTGCCGCTGGGACGCCGGAGGCAGGTGAATTGCTCTTAATGCAAGGCACTGAATCACTGGGCCAACAACATGAGGGAAGTGCCTAGGGAGAGGAAATGGATCTGCAGAAAGACTGGCGCGGACTGGCGCGACCTTGGAGCTGGTGCCCGCTGTGGAGCAGAAAACGAGGCCGCGTGATGTGTCATTGTGCCTCCACTCTACACACTTCCTCTTTAATAATATCCACGATTGTATTTCTTACATAACACCGTGTATCATTTTTCAAAGTGCTTTTTAAAATGGAACTTAATCCATTTGTAAACATACTGTGTCTTTTTCGACCTCCATTTAGTCCCCCCACACATGCCATTGGTCAATTTCAAGGCACTATATGTGAGTGTCTTTCTGTCTCTCCCATTTCCCTTTTAGCTGTTGTATCCTCCTCTCCATTTCAGATGATAATCTACTGATGAAGATTTTACAATATGGATTTAGTAAATCAGTATGACTGCAGCATTTCTGTCATGATGGAATATTTGCGTGCATATTTCTTTATCTAGTAACATCTGCGGTCATGTCTCTAGTTCGTGATAGATTTTTTAAATGTAGTTTGAGAGTCTAGACCATCAGGACAGGTAGGTCAGATGAGCAAGGTTTTGGCCTGGACAGTGGGGTTGTGTTCGCGCTCCTGCCTGCACCTGTCTCACTGAGGCTGTGGCACAAAGCCAGAGGTCAGGGGTCACTGCAGGGGGCTGTCAAGGTCAAAGGTTTATCACTCTCCGAGGGGTCCTGAAGCCATCACTCAGGCCCTACAGTACACGATCTGCCGGGTTGGGTTTTTTCTTCCCCCACTTTTTCTAATCCTTCCAAATGGCTCGGGCAAAACTCCTGACAGCAGCAAGAGAAACAAACTGTGGGGTGTGGAGCTCTAAGCCATCAGCTGGAGATTTCACTTTGAAAAGATTCCTTTTTTCCTCACTGCCCTTTCCACCAATCAGAGGGCCCGCCAGAGTCCAGGCACCCAGAGCAGCTGCCCTCTGACCCTGCCAGCGGTTGTTGGTTTATTTTGTTTGGGCATTTTAGAGAGGATGGGGCTGCTTTTGACAGGTCAGGCAGCAGGACTTGGATGAGGTCTTTAGCAGAGACAGCCAACGAGGGTGAATTCACAGCTCGAGAAAAGACTCATGCTTCCCCGAGCTTGTGTTCCAGCTCCAGTATTACACCCAGATTGCTGGAGAGAAAAGAGAAAACTGGGGTTGTCACATTCGAGCTCATTGAGACATGTGGAAAATGGCCCATTTTGGGGGGAAAAGTGGGGCCATTCATGCAAAGTCAATTCCATCAGCAGACAGAAATTCCTTGATACCCCTGTTTGTGCAGCTGTGCCCTCCGATTAAATTACACTAGCCCTTTCCCAACATCCTGCGCCTCCCCACTGCCCCTTACGCCAGTCCCCCCACCTCCTCTGAACCAGCCAGGAGCCTCACTGTAGGGTCTGTTATTCACTGGGGATAGTGGGAGAGGTGAAGAGATAGGAGGGGGCATGTAACCCGTGGCTCCCCCTACCGGCAGCAGTAATTGGGGCGAAGCCATAGAGCTTCCATGGGTCAGAAGAGGGGCCTGTCATGTGAGGGGCACAGGGAAGGGGGGGGGCAGGCATAGGAGGCACGTCCCCGGAGATGCAGTACTAACCGTCATGCTGTAGCACCAACTCTGACAGGCCACAGGGAATGGACCCGCCGGATCGAGCCTGTCAGCTGTTCCAGCAGCGCAGAGCGATCGTGGAGCCCTCCACCGGGACTGTATTACTGAAGGCTTTTCTTCTCTGCCTCTGTTTTA
>OOFE01050197.1:0-23395 GCA_900323365.1 Monocentris japonica
CCAATTGTCTGTATGTATGCTCTTTTGAAGAACACTTTTCATGAGTTCACTAATCCTCGTACAAAAGCCACGGTGTCCTAGAGGAAGCCCTTCACTGTGATGCCGTCTATACAAGCTCATACGTTTACACATCACTGCCATACATACCCATAACAATGGTAAAGCATGCCCTTTCTGATATTCTTGCTATGAGAAGAATGATTTTGGTGTTTGTGTCATTGCAGACATCTATTGCCGAGTTGCAGCAGCAGCTAGCTGATTCTGAGGCTGCCCTGATAGCGCAGAGGGCTGTGTCCCAGGAGAGGAAACACCAAGCTGAACAGTACCAAAGTCAGGTTGGCACTCGCTCATTTATTTTATTCTTGTTTATTCTCATTTTTATTTTTGTAGGCAATTGTCCGTTTTTATCTTGCTTTGCTTACATTGTTTTCTACTTTTTACTTTTTACTTCTACTTTTCTACTTTTTACTGTTGATTTTAACTTTTTGTTTTTATGTGCTCCTTTTTATTATTACCACCATGTCATTCTACGCAGCCTTCTGACAGAATCTAGAATCATACAGGGTAGTAGTTTGCAATTGTCAACTGTACAAATGACACAGAAGTTTTGAATATATATTGTTGTATATTTCTTGTAGGTGGCAGAGCTTCAAGCCGAGGTAGATGATCTGAGGATAAAGTATGAGAGCCTTTTAAGAGAGACAGAGAACGAGCAAGATAGAAAAGATGCAGAGGTTGAGAAGGTAAAGCCCCCCACCCCCCCAACTTAAAGACTAATTTTTCATTGTAGAATTGCACATATTTTGAATTATATTTAGCAATGTTCAATATTTCAGGTAACTAATTTCTCACATTTTTTGTTTTCTCTTTTTTATAACAAATCTTTCTTTCTAACAGCATTGATGGCGCATTTAACCAGTTTCTACAGCTTTGCACTGTTTATTATCCTCCTGAACGGTTGTTAGGACTTCCTAGTGCTTCTACAGCAGCATAACATTTGTTGCACATGTATTTCACAGCTAACTATTAAACCTCCTAAATCTGAGTAGTCTCAATCACAAAGCAGTTATACTAACACCCACCGATGCTCAGTCTAACGAAGGATCTTGGCATATTCTGCATGCTTTAAACATTGCTATGCTTCTATCAGCAGTCAGGGTATAGTGAGCGCTAGTGAGAGGTGTGTGCAGTCATTAATATTTTGTCTGTCCCCAACCCCCACCCCTGCTGCCGTCCTCCTCCGGAGCCCAGGTCAGGCAGGACCTGCAGGGGCGTGTGGAGGAACTGAAGGCTTACCCTGAGTTACTGAGTGCAGCCGAGCAGAGTCTTATCGAGTGCCAGGAGAATCTGCGACGCTCTGAGAGGAAGTGCTCAGAAAAGTCAGAGTCCATTAGGCAACTGCAGGTTAAGGTGTGCAACGAGATGTGGCTGATCAGAGAATGTAAAATCTGGCCATCTACCACCTCTGATCACTAGGTGGTAGTAAAACCCCATGTCTCTTCCTACTCAGTCAGTGCATCCTCTTTTCTGGTCCTGCTTTGAGTTGCTGTTGATGTTTGTGAATGAGTGTTCTCTGATTGCAGTGGAAAAAGTTAGGTTGCAAACCTCTGTACCTGCGTACCCATTTGTGTGTTTTTGTGCTCGTGAGTCTCCCAAGGATTGTTTGTAGGCAACAGTAATGTTGAATCGGTAACGTGAACGTTTTCTGTTTAGTGTTGTGGCAAATTGTGTTTAATGGATTATTATATGCAGTTAGGAATCTGCATGTGACTTGAACCCTGTTTTATGTTCCATTTACTTGTGCCCAAGGCAGATGATATAAAATAGCGATTCTGACTATTACATTTTACATGCACAGATGGACAGTCAGGCCAAGAAGCTCAGATCATCTGTGGAGATGAAAGAGTCCATTCATGAAGCCAATTCACATCTGCAAGAAAAAGTGAATTCTCTTCAGAAGTAAGACATCCTCTCGTGTCTGTGAGAATTTTAGTTCCAATGTCTCTTTTCCATTTCACAGATTCAAATATAAGAATTGATGTAGCTGGCCCTTTTCAATGTGTGTGTGGGGGTGTGCACTTATTTGTGTTTGTAGGAGGATGGAGGAGCTGCAGCAGGACAACCTGGACATGGTACGGAGGCTTACAGATCAGGAGGAAGCTCTCAATTACAGTAATCAGCAGCTGGGCCAGCGCTCTGCAGAGTGCCAGGCCCTAAACCGACAGCTGGAGTCAGCTTTATCAGACGTCAAGCAACAGGTACAGCTCTGGTAATGTTTAAGTTGTAGTTAAAGTAATAATCTGCAATAAAAGCAATGACCGCTTTGCACTGAAGATGTCGCCAAAATCCGAAAACAAGAATTCTGCACCAATTAAAGCCCAGTTTTGTTGTAGTCCTTAACTGTAGTACCTGTGTAACATTACACATCATCAGAATTTCAGGACACTGTTGCATCTCATAACTGACATTTTTCCCTTGGCCAGGTCAACAAGGTAAAAGACAAGGCTGTTTCCAGAGAGGGAGCCCTTCAGACCAAAATCCTGGAGCTGGAGGCAGAGAAGAGCAAAAGGGAGACTGAGCTGAAGCTTCTTCGCCAGAGCAAGCTGTCTGTGAGTATCATGTTTCCTGGTGCACACAAAGCAAATAGCCTATATGTCAAGTATACATGCTCAGATTTCACTGAATTAATGCTTGATGCCAAGTGAGATGTGTTTGTATTGAATGAATATCTGAGAAACATCCGCCTGAAATTAGTCTGGCTGTCTTTATCTTGATTTGTAGGCAGAGAAACAGTTTGAAGTACGTCTGAAAGACCTGCAGCTCAGCCTGGACCAATCAGAGAGCCACAAGCAAAGCATTCAGAACTATGTAGATTTCCTCAAAAACTCTTACGCAACAATGTTTGATGAAGGACTTCCACCATCAAGCTTTGGATCGTCGTATTTTCTAAAATGACTGCTTTTAAAGATTTATCTGTTCGCCTTTGTATGCATTGTATGTTTGTCATTCCCAAGTACTGTAATAGATATGTGCCCTGCTAAAACCAGGATAGTGAAATGTGTATGGAAGAAATGATTTATATCAGATAAGGATTCAGGTTTTGAAGCAAAATGGTACCAGGGAAGTGTGCTATTGTTCTTAGCCTCAGAGGTTTCATTACCTGTTTTAGCTAATATCTCCAGGGACGTTCTACCATATCTTTATATGTGTATGCAAAATGTGGTGCTAGGTGTTATTCCCATAAGACTATTTGTACTTTATTGTGTCTTTGAGAAAACTGAACACTATGGTGCGGGCGCATGTGTCCCAGCCAAATATACATGTGGCAAAATCAAATCATGCTCCAGCTTACCGCCCTAACCTTGGCGACAAACCCTTGTAACTTACTTTAGCTGTGCTCGACACATCTGATGACAGAGGAAGTTCTGAATCCTGACATACAGAAACACTCATTGCACTGTAATCTTACTGATCCTGAAAGCCATTTTGTGTTAATGTTTTTTTTTTTGTGTTGGCATTTGTAGTGCACATCAGGTATGTGCAATGTTTGCTGCGTTTGTGTATGTGCTGGTTCAGTTGTTAGTTGTGCCAGATTACCAAAAAAACTATCTGTTTGTGTGTTTTTGTGCATTCAGTGTAATGCTTCTGATGGTTTTATATTATCCAAGCTCAGCAGTACTCATCAGACTACTAACGTAGCTGGAGTTATCTGCTGCAGCATGAAAGGATGACTGTACAATTTGAAGTTTACTTTAACATTGCCCAAGAACTAGAACCATAGAACTATATTTTGTTTTGTGCTTAGGCCTACTTGTTTTGCTGTTGTTGCTAGATTTGTGGTCACATATCTACGGTTGTAAACTATCAAAGGTCTAGACTTCTGTAATACACTGATGTGTTCTTGCAACTGACCTGTTCCCTAGAGTAAGCAATGCTCCTCTCAAGTTCTCAAACACAAAGCTCTATTGTGCTCTCTGTCAGCGGATGGAACCATTTCATTTCTGTGTGCGTCAGTGCCCCTGTTCTTTCCTTTGCTCTTGTTCTTGGTCGTTTACGTAATTCTGTTGATCATACTTTGAGAATTTGTTTTTCTCCCCTGTTTGCTGGAAAATATGCTTACATCTGATTTTTGGCAATTTGTGTTGTATCCCAATTCAACACTAGCATAGACACACCCTGGGCTTATGTGCGTATTAGTCTCCAATGTGTTGGATGACCCATTTGTCTGTTTTACAAGCACTACAACATTTGGATGTTTTCTGAGTGCTGGTGACTGAAAGCAAACAAAAACAAATAGATTACATCTACTGTTACATCTACTGTACTATAGCCATTCTGAAGGTCACATACAGTATTTGGTGTGTAATCTTTGATACTTTGGTAGTGCATTCACTGCACAGTTGTGCTTCAGTTTAGAATGGGCAACATAATATTAATCTCATTAAGAAGACAAAAGTAGGAAGGGAATTAAATTACATTTAGCAAACAGGGGAACTATACTTTGTACATTTGATGTTAACAGAATCCACACAAGAGCAATACATAGCAGATGCAGTATTATGCTTAGTCATTACAATGTGGTATGTTCCTCAATTTCACGTGTGATAAAACTTGATGACTCTTTGTAAGCGTATCACATTTTTCACAAAACCAAATACTGCAGTGCACAAAGAGCATCTGTCCAACAGCAGGAAAGACATTTACAGGTTTACATTACAATCATTCCCTGAACTACTCAGTGAAATCTAGGTCTACTCAGAATTGGGTCAGCCAAATGCCCTAGGCATCCAGTTCATCTCCAAGTATATACTACTGTTTTAACTCTAAAACACTTAAAAATGTCAATCACAGGCCCTCCAGAATTTCACAGATTTTTTTTCTGTGATTATAGGAACCCCAAAACATTTTCACTTTTTCCCCTAAAATGATTGGCAAACTGCACTTTTTCTGTGTTTATTTATGAAAAATAAAAGTAATAAGCCATCGAATTGAACTGTTCACAGTTAACAGGTGCATTGGAATCTGTTTTTCTAGAGTTCAGTCATATTCTAACTTAGCATTTCAAGACAACCTAGTGTAGAGAACAGGATGTCAAATCAAGACAATGTATTATTGTACAATATACCATTATTAAATATAACAATGCATACAGTATGAAGCAAATCACATCAAAAAATATTTCTTGTAATAAATTGGCTAAGTACAGTAAACATACAGAAACATGATGACATATCTTGTAATGAATTATTTAGTAGCTGCCATAATGTGTGTTATGTTATTTCCATGTTAGCATGTGAACTGTCTTGTCAAAAGAACATAATTCATTAATAATTAAATACAACATAGCTTCTTAAAGAAGCAAACCATGAGGCTCCAATATTATGAAGCAAATTCATGAAAGATACATTTCCTTAAGTTCATCTTACAGACGTCTACAGCCTAGTAGTGCAAATTAGTCCAACTTCTCTGTCACTAAACAATTCCTTTACACTTAAACCCAGGCTCTTCTCTGAGTCTCCTTTACTCTTTCAGTTTGGGAACGTCATTGAAGTGTCTGTAGACAGCAGGTGGTTTGTTGTTGCTGCGGGGACAGTTGAGGTTGCACTTGCAAGACTGGATCATCATCACGTTCTTGCTGAAGATCTCTCCATCCTTGCAACGGAAGTGGACGGGTAGCGTTTGGGTCTGGTGAGGCCTGCAGCACTGCCCGTCCGAACAGGACCCACAGTACCTGGGCTGGAACTTCTTCAGGCTACGGCAGCCTGCGTAGGACAGTTTAACAGGACGGCTGGCCTTTTCCATGTGGTTACATCTCTGACCGTTCTGTTAGAGGAAGGAGATCAAGAACTATGTTATAAATGTAGAGGAAGTGAACGCTTGCAAGGCAACCTACAGACCAACATGCAATGAAATGCTAAAAAAAATTTTTATCAGCTATTGCAGAATGTCATCAGTGGTATGAAAGGGTTTGGCATATACCTTCAAGCTAGGGAAAGCTATTTGGGTGCATGGGCGGACTTCACAGATCCGAGTCTCTTTCACCATTTTGCATTGACTATTGCTGTTGGTCACCCTAGAGGACACTCCAGTGCCACAGGACTTGGAACAGGGGGACCAAGCTGTGATCTGAGTCACACACTTCCTTCCTCTGGACAACATGTGGCCCATGGGCTCACTCCTGAAAGCTGAAAAACATTTAGAAGAGTTTAGAAAAAGGTGGAAAGATGAATCAACTTGCAGTTTGATGAAAATTTAAGTGAAATAGAAACATCAAAATCCTTAGCTTTGTAATTTGTTACTGTTTGGTAGCTTTTGGGATTATTAGAGCCACTTTAACAGGGCTTAGTATTGTGAATAGAGAGGATGACTTGTAAACCTTCTCACCAGGAAGAGATTTGGGTCCTCCTCTGCCCATAGGAACCAGTTCATTCTTGTTAGTGAGGTCATCTTCAGATTCTCTGTCTCTGCTGTGCTTTATCCCGTGCTTCTTGACTGGAGAGATCCCTGTCTCGTCTTCCTCGCGGCATAAAAGTTGCTCGCAGCAACGGCCGGGTACCTTGACCAACCTAGGCTTGGCACAGCCGAGTTTGGGCAGCATGAGCTCATGTGGGCATAGGGAGACGCAGCCAACAGCACCATCCATACAAGTGCACTGATGTTTGCAGTTTGGGCGGAAGCTCTCTCCGTTTTGGTAAATCTTGTTATTGTACTCACAAGATCTTCCATCTGATCTGGCTGCTTAGAGAAGAGGAAGAAGTTAGGCTTGAAATAAGAGTCAAGTAATTTCACTAATACAGTAGTGTGATCAATTCAGGTTCTAGTTTAATAAAATAGAACAGAATAGAATATTTGCAATGCAGTTTCATCGTACCTCGACAGATGCCCTTAGCTGTACCATAAGCACCCCCAAAGTTGCACTCCAGTCCCTTGATATAGTCACATGGTTCTGTCTTGCTGCAGTCCTCATTGAGTTGTCGCGCACAAACTTTACAGCAGCCGCAGCTCTCCAGCATGAGACTGACTCCTGGTGCACATCTGGGGACCTCACGGGGACACTGACATTCCTTAGGACATGATGCTGAAACCTGCAATAAGACATGAAGCCATCAAAATCAAAGGCTTGCTTCATTCTGTACGATGGCTCCCACAAGTGTGCAGTAGAAACTACATTTGGTCTTTGTCAACTTATAACAGCAACATGAACACATCATTAATGAATAATGACTGTTTCCTCACCAACTTTAGAGTGCCACAGAGAATGAAAATAACGACTGTCCACATCTTCACCAGTTGATGATATATTCTTAGGTGAAAAAATTCCGGCAAGCCTGGCGGTGGAATGTACTTAGTTGAATCAGTGAACTCTTTGGTGTCCCCATCTCCTTTTATACTCCCGAAACAGATCTGACGTATGCGTGAGCTGACGAGGTGTTCAGGAACTATGAGAGGAATGCTTCTCAACGCGTCCTCCCATAAGCCAAGTCCCCCCTCCTCCCCTCTCTCAGTGAGCCAAGAACCACCCTGTCTAACTCCCATTCTTCCACGAGTTTCTCTCCATTTTCATTTTAGATGTTTTATGATCTTGAAGTGGAATCGCATCTATCGTGAAGAAGAATTGTTATCCTTCCATGATGAACTATTCTTTTGTAATTAAGTAAATATTCTAGTATTTTCTATACTATTCGATTCTTAGTGCCATTGCTGCATTGCTTTGTTTAGTGATAGAAGCGTTATACATTTTGGGTGGGAAAAACAGGAAGCAGTTTTATAGTACGTTATGTAAATATGCAATAAAGGTGAAGTTCAAAACAAGTTAAAAGCGACTCCAATGGTTTAAATGCTGGATACCTGAAACATTTCATCAGCCCCGTGCTTGTGAGAGCAATCCCATAAGGGAATTAACATCAGGCCACCACAAGTTCTGGCATAAATATTGAAAGAAAAGCTACATATTTCTATGACCAACTGAATTTCTTTCTCAGATGAGTCTGAAACAGTGTTTAGACTGTTGCACATTGTCTATGGTCAATGTTTGAATTTTCAAAGGTGATTTAAAGGTGAAGCTGTAATTCCTTTGCAGCGTGGAGTTAAAACCTCATGGTAAACGTCCATAGTCACAGTTGAAATTCCTGTCACTCATCTATTGGGGTGTGGATGGATTAGAGTTTGTTTGACTTCAATATCTCACAACAAGACAAGTGCCTGCTGGAATGTTTGAACCTTTGGAATCCTTTGTTGGGTCTGAATGAGTGAGCCCAGAATGGCAAAACACAAAAAAAAAAGATCTCAGAAAGCTTGAGAAATGCCTGAAGCAACATTCCATTCAGGATGAACATTGTAGGTTTCTTTGAAAGAACCACATGGAACAAGCAGCCTGTTCTACCCACATCAAAGAACAATGAAAATTATCGGGAAAAATGCCTTTCCTCTCATTATAACCTGTGAGAACAAGAGGCCGGCAGATTGACATGCACTGATTTTACTTCTTATTTAACTGAGGTTAAAAGTGCTTTTCAGAAAAGGGGGCCAAGTCAGGCAGTACAGCATTCAAGCATGAGCTCAACGCATTCACCAGTGACTGGAAATTGCTGACTGCTGTGGTTTGGAGTGGAACATTTACCTCAGAGCTGCAAATTTAAAGAATTTGCAGAACCAAATGAGGTAAGAGGAACAGGTGGTTGGATGACTTTGACGCAGACTACAATTGCAGTGAATCGGAGAGGGTAGGGGTTCCCATTGGCATGTTAAAGAATGATTGACACTCAACCAGCCATTTCCTGTCCTGAAGATATTAATGCCCCGTTCCCATTGAACATCACCTTTATGTATTTAATATTACAATACATGTAATAATGTGATATGTAGGTAAAGTCTCTTTTCACTTGACCCTTTCCTCAGGCAGGTCAGAGGTCAGTGTCAGTGATAGAGCAGCACGCCTGGAGCTGGTAGGGATTCAGTGTCTTGCTCAAGGACACTTCAGCAGATGCTTGTCAACACACAGGCTTGAACCTGGGCCCTCTGTTTGGAGGATGGTCTCCCTATTCACTGCACTACTGCTGCTAATCCCACCATCCCTACGACAGCATTACATCTATAAGGATATCAAGAAAACCATGTAAATTGTCTAGAGCATTTTCTCTTTCTCTTTCTCGTTGTTGTGGTGTCCAAGCCACGTTACTACACTTTGATTTGCAGACCCATAAGGGATGTTATGCAACATCTAGTTACCTGGGTTTCATCCTGGAAAATATTAGTCAGTGAGACATGGCTTTTATCACTGTTACCCTTTTACAAGTTTCTGTGTAACATATTAAAACAAAACTACTAAAATTACAACTTTGCTGTTCTTACAGTATAAACAGAGTTTTTTGAGAATGTATCAGCAATAGCACCTGGTACTCAAACAAATCCCTCAACTAAGATGAGTTTTTTTTCACTGTTATGTGAGAGCAGGTCGTACATACTGTACAACAGACAGGAATGTCTGTAGGGGCTCTGCAGACGTGATTGCAAATCCAGTTCATTACATCATTTCTATAAATGAGTTTTTCTTTTCCCATGTCCCATTCCCTGCAGGGGCCACTCACCAGTAGGTGCACTGTGTTCATCTGAAACACTCACTGCTGAGTCTGCATTATCTCTAAGCTACTGTATTATATAATTTGACACATGTGCTAGTCTCTGTGAAACTTGCCCCCTCGCTATAGTCTATAGAGAAAAGTGAGCCAGTGTTTGGGTGTTTGTCGGTGCTTTGGGACCATTTAACAAAGGTTTGTCCTGTGTGAAGAGGCTGATCTAGATACAGCTTGTAATTCTTACAGCTGCCATTTAATGGGAATTTTTTGAACTGATTTCTCTGCCTATCACGGATAAATTGCTGGGATGCGAGAGCAGGCACATCCATTTATTGCAGCCATGTATGTCCCCACTCAAATCATTATCATTACATGAAAAGGTTCATGAGGGAGAAAAGGAGGCCATGGCCCACTTTACAGGTGGCATAGCCGTCTGGATGGGGATGGTATTTTTCAGCTACACAGTACATATTACATTTCAGAACATGACAAAACAAGCCTGACAACAATCTCCTCAGGGAGCACGGTCCTCAAAGAGTTTGTGAAATATCATGATTAGAGGGAAGTGAAAATCTAGACTGCATGTGTGATGCCATTTTGGAATTTATTTTATGTTTAATGGAGTGTTATTTTGGTTCTTCTCATGCACTGCAGTTCACGATGCGCTCACATCATATGGGAGCATCTTGTCCCCTTCCTTCTCCTCTATCATTTGTTTTTCAGTTTTCTTCCTAAACCTCTATAACACAGTAAGATATGTGGACTTTAAATACAGTTAAATACATTTAATGTATATATGAATATAATGTATATATATAATGTATATTTATGCACAATGTTTAATGTATGTATAATGTGTTATCGGCATCTGTCCACAGCCATTCAGCCTTTCTTGGAAGATCACTAGACAGCACTAATGCATCATTGACATCATTGTGAAGCAATTAGGTTCATGCCATTATATGGGCTTTAAAACAAATGCTGGCCCTATTAATGGTTAGCAAAAAAAAATACATTTCACATGTATTTCTGAAAAACAAACATAACATAACATAACATAACAGTGTTTGCACATGTAGGTGACAGTTATTCAAAATATATTTTTGACAGTGGAAACACATTTTCTTCCTCTGTGCTGGGGACAACATATATCTGCAAGTATACATCCAAACTATATTTTGGCAACTCAAAACATATTTAGACACATAACACATATTTTGGTCAATAGTGTGTGTGTGTGTGTGTGAAATCTCCCCCTATTCTGAAGTACACTGTGTGTGAAATCTATTTTTCCGTATGGGGAGGTACAACAGCGCCACCCATTGGCGCTACTTGGAATATCACCATTTTACCTGTGTCAGAAACTTTACATGGCGCTTGAACTCGATCAATAAGCAACAATATGTGGAAAGTAGAGCAGATATGTATTCAGCTACTATGAGAACACTTCCAGCTTGGATGAGGACCTGTGGTCTGTTTTTTGCAGGTCACTGTGTAAGGTGGCACTGACACTCAAACGGACGAGACTCTTCTTCTCTGTATTTTTGCTCTTGTCGACGTAAACCTTCATAGAATCAGGAAGTCCGGGGGATTTTCTTTGCCGCTCATGAAGCGCAAAACTCGCATGGACAGTGGTTTCGCTGCGTTTTTAACGACAAATAATGCAGAGGAAAATATATCAACGCGAACCGTTCATTTATTGTTCTAGTGTAGTAAATCCTAACTAGCCTACTAAGTTGAGTAAGTGTCCATTCGTTACCCGGAACACCTGAATTTTCACTTACAGGGTGAGTAGGATGGATGTTCCTCACCTCACAGAAGATGAAATGGCAGAGATTAAAAAAGATGTGAGTATGCGACTTCTGTCAACTCTGAGAAAAGTGCAAATAAATAATTTTTGTGAGACAGAAAAGTGGTTGTCCAGTACAGAAAGCAGCATATATTTGGTCATACGTTGTACCCAATGGCCTAAGTGGCTTGCTACAGTAGGAAATACCACACCACACCCTCTCTTTGCCCACACCACACTCCATTCACCCATTCCCATCTTTGATTTGACAACAGCAATGTTGAATGCTAAACTTTGCATGAAGGCTGAGTACACATTCTTGTAAAGGCATACTGAAGGTTACTTTTGTTCAGTCTGCATGCTTTAACATTACCAAAAGCTAAAGCACAGAATTATCCTTAATGTTCAGGGCCTCGGCATGAACCCAAAGCTCACATCATTCTCCCTTTCCCTACTGGCCGTGGTTCTCCAGGTGCTGACCAAATTGCGGCACTATCTCTGCGACAAGATTAGAGCTGAACGCCATCTGGACTACCTGCGCTCTCGCAGGATCCTGATGAGGGATGATGCAGAGGAAATCAGCTGCCAGACCACGCAGACCAAGAGGACGGGCATGTTGTTGGACATCCTGGCTGAGAATCCCCGTGGCCTGGATGCCTTGATCGAGTCCGTACAGCTGTCCCGCTCCCAAAACTTCATCATCGCCAAGATCACAGACCAAGTGCAAAAGGCCAAAAATGAGAAGCTTGAGTCACTCAGAGGTTAATGGGCCAAGTCATAATGAGATATATCATCTAGAAACAAGAAGAGCATTACATTCAGGCATTCTTAAAACTCAAATCATTCATTTCAAATTTTGTATGTTCTTGATGGTACAATTTAATGGCATACTTTATGTCCCGCTTTCTCAATCTGCTATCTTCTCTATCGTCCCACTTTTATTGTTTTCAACTGTCTCTCTACAGCAGGGGCTTCCAGTTCCTCATCTGACAATAACCTAAGCAACTCGACAACAACCAGCGACCTCTCCAGGACATTTTCCAACGAGTCCACCATGCTCTTCCACCCAGACGGGGAAGGAAGTCCTTCCACTTCAGACATAGTGGGGTCACTCAACCTGCCCTCTGTACAGAAAGAGGGAGACATGTCCTCTGTGTGTGGGGGTAGCATGGGTGTCTCTTCTTCCACAACTTCCACAACTTCCTCCACCCTTCCCAGGCCTGGAGACCCAGGAGCGCCTCCACTGCCAGAGGACCTGGAGGAGTCGCCCTCCAACATGGATGCCGGAGCACACGGGTGCACTAGCAGCGGGGGGGACCCTAACTTCCAGCCCCTCCGATCGCGCTCTCTCACCCCAATGTCACATAGGGACATTTATTAATTTCCTCCAAAATCTCAATGAGACCTTCCTCATGCAGATAAAGGGACAAGCAAAGGAAGTCTCAATCACACACACACACTCTCACTCTCTCTCATTGTCCTTGGTGTTTCGTGCCTTCTGATTAAGTGCTACCATATATTGTATTATTCATTACTTCTGTATCAATCATGTTTTGATTTTGGAAGGGGGAACATGGGATGCAACACATTTTAACTTCTCTCACTGTTGGTGCTCATCTCTCTTTTGAGGGTGTGATTTCCTGAGGAACTGTTACTCGTGCTAGAGTTTGGGTGCGGTTAAAACAATCGGTAGTAAACACTGGAATGAATATTTGAGCATACACATTTAATGAGCCAATTAAGCAGCATTAAGTCACCAAAAATGTGCTTTACATTATCATCACTACAGAAGTGCAATCTGCAATCACAAATGTGATCCCAAACATGTTGTGGGATACAAACCATGTCTCATTCTATGGTCATGCACAATAACAAAATGATTACAGCTGTTATATGCTGTTCAACTGCATTTCTTTTTTCATAAGTAACTGTATGGTTGTTGAATGGGCTGTATACTTTTGGTCAAAGTACGTGTTTCCTTTTCTACACAAACATTTGGTGTGCTTTACTTTGCACTTTTAGAACTGATTTAATCTGATCTAGCAAAATCCTGTAACTCAAATAACAAAAAATCTATACATTTTGATGTCATGAGGAATCCCTCCAGTTTGCTTGTTTGCTTTCTAGTAATACTTTCTGTGAACTATTTAGCGTAAATATGATTTTCTTTTGAGGGCTCATGCATCATTTCCTCTGTGTGTAGATCTGTTGTAACTGGGAACTCTATTTTTGTTTTGGAAAAACTGGAAAAGCTCAAAATGACGCGCAGGAATGACATGTCATTGTGGTGAAGGCTGGTGTGGTGGCTGCACTGACTGACGTTCACAGAGAGCAAAGAAGCTCCTAAACAAGTTGCTCACTGGCAAGTAACTCCCTGGTGCGAGGCAGCTGTTGGTAGGAGATTCATTTTTTAAATAGATTTTTTTTTTCCCTCTGATTTGGATAATACAGGTTTAAATAGAATTAGAATGTCATTTGCAATAGACAATAATAATCTATAACATGTACCTAGACTGTTTGTGCATTAATGGTATTTGTTGTTTGCTGGTGTGATTTTGTTGTAAAGATCTTAAATTTACCACAGTGACTCAAGTGTTCCATCAGCAGTTCAAGACTGCATTTGCTCTGTCTATCATGCTATTGCTGTAACTAAGTGAAATGACAGTTCTCAACTACAATGACATAATGATGTTGAAAGCCACGCAATTGTGGCTTTCTAGACCATTACAGTCTTACAGCCTTTAGTACATTTTAAAATGTAATACTGGATGTATTACATTTTAAGTAGAAGCGGTAATGACAGCAGTCAGTACAAGGAGAACTAGTTTGATAAACATCAGAATGACAGGTATGGCTGAACTTTTACCTTCTGTTAAAACGAACACTCCTGAAATGTTTTGAAGTTTTAATAAAAAAGTTCATCTTGAAAATGATCACAAAATTGTGATTTTGCTGTAATACACAAATGTGAATCAGTGGATTGTATTGGATAAATTGGATAAAAGCACAATGAAATGACAAACTTCTCAAAGTGCAGATTGCAATGAAGGAAATTGATATGATCTGCCATGAAGACACATTTACACACATTACAAATACAAAACTCAGTGGGCAATGGCTTATTGCAGTGCTCCATGTTATTCTATTCTATTCTATTCTATTCTATTCTATTCTGTCCTGTCCTTGAGACATCCTGCTTTTAAGGCTAGATGGAGGATATTGAGCCCCTGGTGGCTGCGAGGCCGGAGGAGAGACCCTTTAACGGCCACTACAGGTGGACCACAGCTAAGCAGAGTCCTGAGTCTAAGGTGGTGGAGGACTTTAGAAGGAGGCTGAAGTACTTTTTCATGAACCCATGTGAGAAATACAGAGCCAGGGGGCGCAAACCATGGAAACTGATGTTACAAATTTTAAAAATTGCGATCATCACAATCCAGGTAGCGCATGCTTTGTTCACTATTTATTCCTCATGTAATATGGCAGAATGCTGTGAGATAAACATTGTTTAGAAAGTGAAAGTTGTATTTTTTTTGCCTCCTGCAGTTAGTCTCTTTTGGCCTGAGCAATGAAATGATGGTCACCTTCAAAGACGAAAATCTGATGACATTCAGACATCTGTTTCTGAAAGGATACAAGGACCAAAGGCTGGGGAGATATGCATTGTACACAAAAACAGATGTCTATGACCACATCCACTACATTATCAATAGGGTACTCCAAGTTGAAATAGCAAGCTATATGATGTATCTTTGCTGGCAGTCATTTGATAATACATAAGCTACAGAGTGCACATTTGAACGTGTGGTGATTTCATAACAACAAAAAAATAATGTGCTTCACTTTTCTCCCTATACTTTTTTTCAGTACATCAGTCTCCAAAACCTGACAGTAGGAAATCATGCATATGAGAGGATTGATGGAGTGTACACCCCTCTGTCTGTCTGTCAAGAGTTCTACAGGAATGGCAGCATCGACCCTGGCAATGAGACCTTTGACATTGATCCACATATTGAAAAAAGTACAAAAGCACGCAGTTGAAACATTTATTCGTTCACCAAATGTACTTGCATCAGATTTTGTTACTTATTCTATGACCACAAATTATATTGGACAGTTCCAGCATGTGTATGTACCACAGAGAGACTAATAGTAATGGACAGTTTGTCCTGAAGTCACAGTCCTGTTAAATAGCCACCGCTTGCTATATCTACATTGTTTGAAGTTGTTGTGCTAGATACTTGGTATTTATGGAAACTGATTCATGATAAAAATGGAAATAATCACAATGTGGATTTACTTGTGACTACATGAAAAGAGGAAGCTTGAACACAGCAGCATTATATTTTCATAGAAGTACTCACGACAAATCATTTTCTGGTGAGCCATAAAGTGTATAGCTGCTTTAAAACATTTGTTTTTTTCCTCCTTATAGATTGTATTTCCATATACCCTATGCAGTCATTTGACAATGATAGTTTGGCAAGACAGCTGAACTTCTCTCTCGATTTCAAAAGGTGAACTTAACTAAAAATACTGCTTTCATCCCAAGTTAAGAGAGTGCTGCCTGCTAATAAATGTCTTTGTGTCTAGGCTGCTATCAGTGAACATCTACCTAACTCTGAAAACCATCAATCTGCAGACTGTACGCCACCATGAGCTACCAGACTGTTATGACTTCCATATAATGGTAGGTGGTGTGAGTCAGAAAACCACACACCTTCATTTGAGCTTTTACAGAATGAGTGTGAGAACAAAGTACTCACTCGGGGGCTAAACACAAAGTAAGAGTTAGTTGCTCCCAATGCTAAATAATCAGCTTGTTTCACTAAATAACTTGTGATGTGTCTCTATGTCTCTAACCCACCACTCATAAAATGATCCTTTGTTTTTTATACAGATAATGTTTGACAATCATGCACATAGTGGAAGGATAAAGATTGACGTTAAAAATGATGTTGAAATTTTTGAATGCAGAGACTGGAATGTGGCAGGCACTTGTAAGTATCAGCACAATGAGTGGGGCGAGCTTAATTCAATTGCTTCCCTTAACTCATGCATTAAGCTTACCCCAGAAAAGAGGCAACCCAAAAATACTCATAAGCACTACTGCTGCAAAGCCAGAAGGGGGCACAGACGTGTAATCCTGTATAGTCGTAAGATCCAACTCTGCACCTGACTGTTCCACAACAGCTTTTTAGAACCAGCATTAATGCAATGACAAAACCTAAATTCATGGTTCTGATATCTAGCTGAGAAGAACGACCACCTCCTCTTGCTGTTTGATTCTCTGGTCATCCTGGCCTGCTTCACCTCTCTCATCCTGTGCACACGATCTATCATCAACGGAATCCAACTCCAGTTTGTAAGTTATGAAGAACAAGTAAAGGGATTTTTACTCACTAGAATGTAAGGGTTTTGGCATATTTAGGACAGTGGCAAGGCTATCTGGCTGCTACCTTCTTACCTTCTTCAGTTGTACCCACACATACACACAGACACTATCAAATTCAAGCTATTGAGGACAATTTTTCACCCAGGGGCTAGTGGGCTGCTAACTCTCCATCCCTGATAGCTACCCATCTTCATCAACTTTAGATACTGTTTCTGCACCACCTTGAAGGCCTTTCCAACATCCACATAGTCACAAATTTCTAGTTGACTAACTGTAACATAATAATCTCTGCATTTGGTATGACATTCCAGGTTCAATTCAATTTTACTTTAAAACTTTATTGTACTATAAGGTAATAATAAATAAAATAAAAACACCCGATAAACACGTAAACACATTACAAAAACACATAAATCACATACTTCTTATTTATTCAACCATTCCATGTGAAAATTAAGCCATCTATCTGCGGTGCTTTTACTCTTGAGTTGATGCACTCTTAAACGATGCACAGAAGGCATCACATCAAACAGAGGGGTAGACCAAGACAGTCAAGAATGGAATTGGCCTTTTCTTGATATTGATTTGTTATTACATATTTTATGTGCATTTCTTTTCTTGTAATATGTG
This sequence comes from Monocentris japonica, assembly GCA_900323365.1. Classification (NCBI taxonomy): domain Eukaryota; kingdom Metazoa; phylum Chordata; class Actinopteri; order Trachichthyiformes; family Monocentridae; genus Monocentris; species Monocentris japonica. The sequence goes on from OOFE01050197.1 coordinate 17,387, forward strand.
TTTTATGTGAATTTCTCTCATGCAGGAGTACAATATATTCTTCCCTGCCTACTACAATAAAATTGTGTCCTGGTCAGATCGCATGGAATTTGTGAATGGCTGGTACATCCTTATCATTGTGAGCGATACGCTGACCATTGCTGGGTCAGCCCTCAAAATAGGAATACAAACAAAGGTCTGTTATCTAGCTTGATTGGAAATATATTGACTCTTATGAATCCAGCATCTCAGTGTAGAAAAGCAGATCTAGAATCAGTTTTGCCTTAGATCATAATGAATGAGATGGTCAAGGGAACCTGACTTTGAGATGCTTGATGTTTGATAAAATCCATTATGTTTGTGTGTCAAACTAGTACTTTTGTAATATCTAGATCATTCAGTTGTAACTTTTTTCTGTTACAGTACCTGACAAACTATGATATCTGTAGTATTTTGCTGGGGACAGCCACAATGCTGGTCTGGGTCGGAGTGATTCGTTACCTTGGTTTCTTCAAGAAATACAACGTAAGAACATCGACAAAACTGCTTTTTGTCTTTGCAAAATATATCAGACCAACTTGTAAAAATTTGAAAATGCATGTTAAAAAATTCTTGTTCCTCCATAGATATTAATCCTAACTCTAAGGGCCGCTTTCCCAAATGTGATCCGATTCTCCTGTTGTGCAGCCATGATCTACCTTGGATACTGTTTCTGTGGTTGGATTGTGCTTGGGCCTTACCATGAGAAAGTATGTGAGCCAGCCATAATAACATCTAGCATTCATGTGTGTCAGTGTAGCCTAATAGATTCCCTAGAGGATTGTGGTCTTCATATGTTCAGGCATTGCATCTGTCAAGGTCAAGATTTTCATACCAGTCATCAAACTAATTTGATTCCAGTTCCGAACGCTGGACAAGGTGACAGAGTGCCTCTTCTCTCTCGTCAATGGGGACGATATGTACTCCACCTTTCAAAAGATGAGTGATAAGAGCTACATGGTGTGGCTTTTCAGCAAACTCTACCTCTACTCCTTCATCTCCCTCTTCATCTACATGGTGCTCAGCCTGTTCATCGCTGTTATCACTGACACCTATGAGACCATCAAGGTCAGCCTGAATCACCAGCACAACATCACTAAACCATTCACATAAGAGCCCATGCATTTTGCAAGTTCATATGTATATTTCGCCTGTGACAGATAACTTTTAGAAGGGATAATTTATTTATGCTGGAGTTGGTTTAACTGCTATATACTGTTTCTTTTCTAGCATCACCAGCAAGACAAGGTGCCAGTATCCCAGCTTCAGGCCTTTATAGCAGAGTGCAGGGACCATCCTGAGTCTGGAAGATACCAGACCGATGAAGAGCCAGCTTCCTGCTGCTCCTCTGCATGTTGCTGCTTTGGATCTAGTTAGATGGTTGACATTGTGAGATTGAATAAGACCTCAGTGTCCCACACAAAATATTTTAATGAAACATTTGATTATATTCTATGTTTAGCTTAACACAAACAATTTCATTGTTGAGTATAAAATAGCTATCTATGCATAGCATGTATGTGTGGAAACTGATGTTTGCTATATTTCAGTCATAACCAGGGTAAACTGATGTGTTCTTAATGTACAACAGTTTATGGAAATAAATGCTAAATGCTCCTTATTTTTGTAAATGCATGTTCTATTATAAGTGATCATGTAAGTGCTCATGTAAGTGCTCGCATTCCACTGTACATGAGAGGGGAAATTAGCCTCAGCAGTCAAAACTGTTTCCAACAGCCTACGTGCTGTTGTCTAACACCTGACTGCCGTTCTTATTTGGATAATCAGCCACTAAGTTCACATCCAATAGGCGGGTCAGATGCTAGTCGCTTGACAACGCAGTCTCCAATGGAAGGGGTGTTTTGTTCGAAGCCAGCACAGAACAAGGCTTCAAAACAACCCGCAGCTACCGCTCGGATATCGACTCTCCGGGCCGCATACAGGTTAAACAGGTAAAAAAAAATAGTTAATTATTGCTACTGACAAGCTGGCAACTGAACTCGGCACGGCAGCTGGTGATTCGGGAAGGAAACCTGTGCTATTTTGTCAATTACATTGAACTTGGTATCGAATTGAATTGACCCGTTTCATGCCGTCGGACTCGTGTGAGTAACGTTGTGTGTAGCATGTTATCCAGGTTAGCTAACAGGGTTAACTATGGGCCGAACAGTTGAACGGTGTGTATTTTTTAATTGTGATTTTAACGTTAACTTGAATTTACACGTTAGGCATGCTAAACTAACTACATCGACTAAAGTCAACGCATCATAACCTGACACTGACAGGTTAAGTTTAACTCCCTCACCACAAGTAGGTGAAACCTATGCAAAGTCTTTCCTTGTAGTTTGTCATCAACATTATCAACAACAGCTGTACCCAGCTAGCTAGAGTAGCTGAAACGCTTGTCTTTCTTAGACTAGCTTGACGTCTCGGGGCTATATTACTGCATGTGAGTGTCACTTAAGATAAGAGTTGAGAGTTTTCTGGATTAATAGATAATGACACTGGAGAGTTTGTTAGGATGTTGTCCTCTTAGAACAGTCTGGCAGACACTGAGAACCAAAGGTTTTGCCTCTGTTCATCAGCACAATGTACTTTATAGTGTCTACCCAGAAGTTGGAACATGGAGATTTTATATGCTGGAATAGTGAGAGGCAAGTGTAGAGATCTGGTTCAGCCTGTTTTACCAGAACATGTAAAGATGATATTATTGTCCTTAAGGACCATGTTGCCCCATGCTTTTTTTTTTTTTTTTTAATAGTACAAACCATTTTGCTTAAGTACTACCCTGCAATTTAGTTGCCAGTAGCCATTAGGAGAGCCCTGCTAAACCCTGATCAAACCCCCCATTGGCACACACTTGACGATTAATCCTGTGCTGGTGAAGTGCATCTTAAGATTATCTAGTGCTGGTCCATATCATGGCTTGATGCTCTATTTCAGGGCTTTGTTCCAGTGAGGGTCTCCAATCTGCTGCTGAGTGTTAATCCACCCACCTAACTCTCATAACTAATGACTTCACCAGTGTCCTGATGTTTTGGTGATTATGGGAGACTGGTGGACAACTGAGACGTCTATGGGTAATTAGCTACGTCAATGGGATTTATCTGTCACAATATTTCAAGAATAGAAAGGCCCATAGGCTACAGTTCTGGGCTCCACTAGAGGTGACCTACATTTGTGTTCTCATTTTAGAGCAATAACCTAATTCAAGCCTCTCAGCAGGAGAATGTAGTTATAATGCACCTACCATCTGTATCATTGGTCTCTCTCGCTCTCCTGTGTTTAGGAAACCATGAGATCTCCAGCATATCACAAGTGACAATGTCCCCCTCGAGGCAGAACAACCTTGTGTCAATGTATTCCTCTTTGCCCCGGTCCAAAAGCTCCTACAATGTGTTAAGTGCCTTCTGTACAGAGGAGAATATTCCTCAGTGCATTTCATACATCAATCAGGTACAGTAATACCCATGCTTAGGTAACATGTTTATAAAAACACAAATGTGATTTATGCAGTTACAGTCTTCATTCACAATAGATGGATACATATATTTACATTATTATATATTTTGTATTTTTCCTTTGTTTTTAATGTAAATATTTTGTGTGAAATATGTTACTTTAGTACATGTTACTTTACATTAGTGTTTCTATGTTTACTATCTACTTTCATTTTTTTCCTCTTGTCTTTGCTTTTTGTTTTTAACTATGTTTTTATAGTAAAAACTGTCAATAAGGTCTGCAAGTAAGCATTTCATTGCCATGTTTGTTCTATGCATATAGACTATGCATATGACAAATGAACTTGAACTCTTCATTTCACAGGAGATTGCCTCCCTGGGCCTCTCCTCCACATTTATTGAGGCCAGCTCAGCAGGGGGAGCCAGCCTGAACACGGTGCCAGCTCTGAATGCCATGTATGAGCTGCTGCAGGTTCACAGACGCAGTCAGCGCTCTCTGGAGGAGCTGGAGAGAGAGCAGCTGAAGAACTCCAGCACCCTGGAACACCTGCAGATCAGCAATTGCAGACTCAAGGCAAGTATGACTTAGTTCCGTTCTTATTGCACTATGTTTCCAATTTATTATATCATTGTGTGTCCTGGATTAACACTGAATAGATTGCTGATACAGTTTATTGCTGGTATACTCATCCCACTCAAGGTAAATGCAATACTGTAGATCCATACTGTGTGTGTGTGTTATGCTTATGGTGGGGCTCTGTGTATTTCTCTCCAGGATCAGTTGGATCTGTCTAAAAGGGAGAAATCAGGTCTACATGAGACAGAGAGGCAGCTACAACTCAAAATTAAGACTTTACAGAACTGCCTAAAAACAGAAAAGGATGAGGTAAAATGAACTTTGTTAATTTATCATATGATCAGACACCTGCACTTTCAGTTTCTCAGTGTGCGTACATGTGTATGCATGCATGAACCTGACAAACACTTCGGCGATCCTGGACAGGTTCAGAAGCTCCAGGGTATCATCGCCAGCCGTGCCTCTCAGTACAGCCATGATGCCAAGAGGAAAGAGAGAGAGTGTGCAAAGCTCAAGGAAAGGCTCAGCCATCTACTGGTTGACAAAAAGGATAAGAAACTAGGTGAGCATGCTAGTCTCTCCAACATAGATGTGTATATACTTTCCTATTAAATATATATGTGTGGAATACAATTCACCCAGTTTGTCCTTCTTTACTTATGAGAAATGTGGAACAACTGAACTCATTTTTGGCTCTCTAGCTATTGATGTATTGAACTACTTGGGGCGGTCAGACGGCAAAAGGACCCAATGGAAGACAGCGAAAGTAGCAGCCAGGTACAATGCCTTATCTTGTAATTTGTTATCGAGTCAGCCATTTTCCTGTTTGAACATGTTAGACTGCACAATATTGATCAGTGTATTTTGTATATCCCTTCCTGCAGCCACGAGGGTGAGATGTACAAGTCCTTGCTCAATGACTATGAGGCACGTCAGAGGTCTCTCATGCTAGAGAATGCTGAGCTTAAGAAAGTCCTCCAGCAGATGAAAAGGGAGATGATTTATATCCTTAGTCCACGCAAGCCCTGTGCCAGAGGAGCCCATGCTGATGACAGCAACGAGCAGGTTTTTTTTAATTTTATTTTATTTTTTATAATTATTTCTGATTGTAGCAATAAAACAAGAAAATCTGTAGCTGGGCTGATGTAGTGCATATCACTGTTCTATTCAGGGATGATGTAATAATATCCTGGTGTTTGCGCATTGCACCAGTATGTGGCTCTCTCTTAAGGATGTAACAGCCCACACAATTCAGTATGGTGTGTGTACCCTAGTTTTGGGGCCACAGTGCTGTACATATCCAATGTGGAAAGAAATGACAGTCACACCAGAGGGAGTTATAAATTCACAGTGTGAAATGTTCCACTGGGTTTTAAATTTGAAAACCTCATGCACACATGCTCTATAGCTGAGTGAAATCAGTGTTTAAGACACACAAAACCTAGACACATGAGCATGTGCAATAACATAGTGTGAATAGTATTTTGTTCCTTTATGCTCGCTGGAAAATAACACAACCCACAAATAGCCTGGGATACTATTTCAAACTGCTGTATGATTAAATGTGTTGTAGTTATTCCGTGTCACAAACGAAGAGCAGCAATTTAACTTTTGGCTCACCTGCCAAGGGCTGGTAAACTAAAAATGAAGAAGAATTTTTACTAGCCAAAATAATTGGCATACATTTTTCATAGAAATGTCATCTTACACATTTTCACTTTTGTGTTCAGAATAAAGTACTGAGTAAATTTAAAACTTGCTCACGCACAATGAATCATTTCCTTAATTTGTCAGGAAGTGCAGCAGACTTCATATTATAAGGGAGCATTTTCAAGTGTAGTTTCAAAGTTTGAGAACTGGCAAAGGCTACAACCACAGTTTTAAAATGTTGTCAATTTTTTTTTTTTTTTTTTTTTTTTTTTTTTTTTTTTTTTTTAAACTTCTCTATAAATA
>OOFE01050198.1:16355-31742 GCA_900323365.1 Monocentris japonica
GGCCGTGTTCCCCTCCATCGTCGGCCGTCCCCGCCACCAGGTATGGATGAGCAGCATCACAGCATCCCATAATGATAATGGTTGTTTCTAACATGATGTTTCTGCAGTCACAGCCTTTGACCCTTGACCTCCTTACTTTTGGCTGCTTATAATTTTGGGGGATCTAAGAATTGAAGCTTTTCTACTGTTCTGCAAGTGTCAACTAAATGACATATACACACTGACATCTGAGGAACTTGGATCAGGGGGGACTAGCGTGCGTGAACGCTCTTTCGTAACGTCACAGTGGATGCAGCTGCTTACAACAGTGTTTAGGATGTCAGAGAGTGAGTGTTGTTTCAGGTCAAGTCTTCAAATGTCTTTAAACTGTATTATCTAAACTCAAGGCCTTAAATAGTCTTGAAAACAGTTAAATGTAGCATTTTTAAACCTTAAATTCAGTTTGAGGTTGATGTTCTCTTGGGAAATCAGTCCAGTCAGACCATATCCTGATAGTCTACAGTTGTTTTCATTTTCACGTTTTTTTTATCAAATGTGAAATTGGTTTTATATTTCATTCTGGCATTAAAAATGTCTTAAAAAGTCCTAAATGTAAGTTGGTGGAACTTGCAGACACCCTGGTTTTCTCTGCCGTCTCTCACTAATCCTCGCCGTGTCCCGTCCAGGGTGTGATGGTCGGTATGGGTCAGAAGGACTCCTACGTTGGCGACGAGGCCCAGAGCAAGAGGGGCATCCTGACCCTGAAGTATCCCATCGAGCACGGCATCATCACCAACTGGGACGACATGGAGAAGATCTGGCACCACACCTTCTACAACGAGCTGCGCGTGGCCCCCGAGGAGCACCCCACCCTGCTGACAGAGGCCCCCCTCAACCCCAAGGCCAACAGAGAGAAAATGACCCAGATCATGTTCGAGACTTTCAACGTCCCCGCCATGTACGTCGCCATCCAGGCCGTGCTGTCCCTGTACGCTTCTGGGCGTACCACAGGTACATGACAGATACCTACATCTGTGTGTGTGTGCGCGCGGCCTAGTGTGTATTTGACATAGTGAGATTTGTGCTCAGTAGATGGATGAATGTGTGTGTGTGCGCGCGCGCTACCTACCTATAGGCCTATTGGAAAAACTAAGAATTTTGTTCAATGAATGGATGGATGAATGGATGAATGGATGGATGGATGTTACCATGTTTGTCGTTCCCCTCAGGTATTGTCCTGGACTCCGGTGACGGTGTGACCCACAATGTGCCCATCTATGAGGGTTACGCGCTTCCTCACGCCATCATGCGTCTGGACTTGGCCGGTCGCGACCTCACAGACTACCTCATGAAGATCCTGACCGAGCGTGGATACTCTTTCGTCACAACCGGTACTTACAAGTGATCCAGCCATATTACTAACAAACAGTGTTTGGTTCGTTAGTAACGCATTAATCGTTACTCATTTCACAAACAATGTGATGACTTTATTATTTATTGGGAGGAGCAATTGGTTACACTACTTGCTTTTCTTTTACACCCCCAAAATTGGTGATCGTCTCTTACCTTCGGGAATCGGGATAACTCACCTGCCTCTCCCGTGAATAATCAGAGTAGTCAAGCAGCGTTGATGTCCAATGTTTCTCAAACCCTTTTGCTCGATAAAATTAAAGTAGTGGGAATACTTTCACCCGGAGAAAGTAAACATTTCTGTCATTTCTCGTCTCGTCGGGGGGTCGGGATAATCAGTTTTTGGATAATTCACCTTCAATCTGAGGGGGTGATAACAAGATTAACGACTTTTTGATGTGTAACCGTAAAAGTTGAAGTCGACTTGAAATTGAAATAGCAATTCGTTGCACCGCTCATTACTGGGACACTACTGTAAATGCGTTACTGGGTTACGAGTTACCACCCAATACTGCTCTCGAAACAATCATTTTGTACATATACTTTAAGTCTTCACACGTATACTTTCGACATGCTGGATGAGGCACCTTGGACAGACTTGACAACATACCGATCTGGTTCCAACAGCTGAGCGTGAGATCGTGCGTGACATCAAGGAGAAGCTGTGCTACGTGGCTCTGGACTTCGAGAACGAGATGGCCACCGCCGCCTCCTCTTCTTCCCTGGAGAAGAGCTACGAGTTGCCCGACGGTCAGGTCATCACCATCGGCAACGAGCGTTTCCGCTGCCCGGAGACCCTCTTCCAGCCCTCATTCATCGGTGCGTAAAGACGAGAACCACCTTCCAAGATTTAGTTTTAGGGATCTCACTGCCCCCGTGAACTGTAGTTTCAAAAACTAAATACACAGCAAAAATATCCATCTGCACAAGTTATTTAGTGATCAAGTATTCAGTTTTCAATTCTTGTTTTGTTTAAGACAAGTGAAAGAAATCTGCCAGTGGGATGATTTCACTTGTTTCCAATGCAGAATATTGTTAGACCTTAAACAAGTGACATTATAGTATCTTGATAAAGGTGGGCTGACTCTTATTTCAAGATAATGTCACTTGTTTCAAGCAAAACCTAATTGAGAACAACTAAAACGTTCTCACCCCTTTGACAGAAATTTTAAGATTCGGTAACAGACTCAAGAGAAGCTGAAATGTAGTGGAGGGTTTTTATTTGGGGAGCATAGTTTGCCCACCTTTTCAGGCTGACATAAAGCCTTTCAGACTTAAATCCATATCACACATACATCTCAGTGTGTAGCATCAAACTGATGTAAGTTGTATCTGGATAGGGTCTTTTAAATTGATGCTTTGCTGAAAATATAGTTGATCTTTGTTCATATTAGTGGTTGTTTGACGTACGGTGATCACCGACTCAAGGTCATAGTTTACTCACCTTTTTTACCTATCCAAAACAGTGACTTATTTGCACGGCCTCTGCCTTGAATGACACGTGCAGCTCTACCTTGTTCACAGTTGCTCCTCGGGCCCAGCTGTTGATGGGAGCTGTCCATTTCAGCACCTGCTACAACAGCTGACAGTCAAAGCAACTGTGTAAAGCAACCTTACAACTTACTTGGTTATTGTGTTTGCACAGGCATGGAATCTGCTGGCATTCACGAAACCACTTACAACAGTATCATGAAATGTGACATTGACATCCGTAAGGATCTGTACGCCAACAACGTCCTGTCTGGCGGCACCACCATGTACCCTGGTATCGCTGACCGTATGCAGAAGGAGATCACCGCCCTGGCCCCCAGCACCATGAAGATTAAGGTGAACTTTGACTCACTGTTCAATGCTTTTGGAGCATTTCTAATGCGTTTCAGTTCTGGTTCATTTGCGCATTCGCAAATAAAGAAATGCAATCTAATATTCTTACTGCCCTTGTGTTTAGATCATCGCTCCCCCTGAGAGGAAGTACTCTGTGTGGATCGGTGGCTCCATCCTTGCCTCTCTGTCCACCTTCCAGCAGATGTGGATCAGCAAACAGGAGTATGATGAGGCAGGGCCCTCCATCGTCCACAGGAAGTGCTTCTAAACGGCAGACACCCCCCACCCCCCTCACAGCCTCCTAATCCCCTGTTACCAACTTCTGTGTCAACCCAACATATGACCCACAGCTCAAAAGCAGCAATTCATGTATTGTCTGTCCGGCCTGGACAGCTCAGTTGGTAGAGCATGAGACTCTCAGTCTCAGGGTCGTGGGTTGGATCCCCACATAGTGTCAACTATCACCTTTGTAAGTCACTTTGGATAAAAGCGTCTGCTAAATGACTTTAATGTAATGCCAATTACCAGTATTTGTTTACACTCAAGTGCAATTTATATGTGGATATGTATAGGTTTATAAATAAATGAGACCCGGGACTATCAACACACCCCTTTCTTTGTGTCTTTGCAAAAACCTTCCCTTCAGGTCATTTATGGGTTAAGTCAGAACAATAATGGTGCACCATGTTTTGATTGGTTTCAGCATGGAAGCAATGAGTGAGGGAAGGCATAAAAATCAGCTTTCTTTCTCTCTCCCTCTCCCTCAAAGGGGGCAAGCCTCTGTCCTTCCGCCACGTGATGGATGAGTAAAGGTTATAAAAGATTTGAATTAGAAAAGATTACTGAGCGGCGAGGATAAGCCACTTTATGAGAAATTAACCTCACATACTTTCATTGAGTGAAAACACCAAGACCATCACGTGATCAGTAATCCCGGTCTCCCAGAGCAGGTTGGCCTAAGCCTACACTACCTGAATTGGCTAAAGTACATACACCCACACACAGTTTGTTATTGTCAGCAATAATATGCAGTTTTAGATTTTATGGTACATTAACAAAAAAGTTATATTTGCCACCTCTGCTGAAATTTAGAAATTTGTTACGTGCACTTTAATTTAATTCATTTTCCCTTAAAAGGACAATCAGATTATAAACTCTATAGCTTAAAATAGTGTCACATACAAGGGTCTAATATTAGTGTACACACACAATGCAGCGCACTCAGTTGATCATATCTCAAGGCAATATACAGGGTGGAGTCAGATATTTTGCTTCTATTTTTAAACCTCCACACACAGGCAGAGAGACAGGCAGGCAGGCAGGCTGGCTGCCTTGTAAAGCAATTAGCAACTTGGATGGTACTTTCACTCAGTCACTGTATCCACAGCATCATCTTTGCCCGAGGTGGAAACAATAGCTCTACCAGCCCACCCAGTAGCCTGCGACATGGGGAGGGATACCTCTAGGCACGGAAGGATATCTGGTTCAAGAAAGGCAGGTTGACAACTTTAATAAAGCCTTATAGCCTGTAGGCTTCGGTTAAAAAGCAACAAGTTTTGTCAAAAAATGCCATAATGTGCAGAATATGTATATAGGCTACATCTCTCCATATATCTATATGTTTATATATGTTTATCTTTCATAAGGAAAAAAACACCAGGACGACACCTTGACCCTTGAGCTCAGGACACACAAGCCCTGTCCCGGAGGGTTGGATATGGTTGTCTATGGATATGTGGTCCTGTAGCTCAGTGAGTCGAGCATGGTAGTAATATTTCCAGGGTTAGGGGTTTGATACCCACTGGGGCTACCCACGCTTAAAATGTAGACACTCATGGTACTGTAAAGCACTTTGGAAAAAAGCGTCCACTAAATGGCATCTGCTATGTATATGTGCCGAATACTGAAAATGAGAAACCCTGGTACTCCTGGCTGCGCTCCACCGACCTGTCTGCGCGTACGTGACGCAGGGGAGGGGGGAGACTACTTAAAGGCGGATTAACGCTGGCAAGACATTAAATCCAACCTCCCTCCATCCAGGCGCAGCGCGCAACCCATCAACCTGATCTAAAGATCGAAAATAGGAGGGCTTATATTAATCAGCCCTTCAGACTCTCATGACAAGGAAAAGTGTGGCGACGTCGTGGGAGCGCTCGGCAGACACAGCAGGACGCTCACTGGCACTGCTCTCTCAGCACATAACCAACCACATAACGCACAGGGAGAGAGACGGACAGAGACGGAGAGACACGGGGACGGCAGAAGCATCCCGTGACCGATGTATTTTATAGCTAAAATCGGACGCTCTGGAGACTGACAACAACGAGAGACAGAAAGACGCGGCACGGGGAATAAAGCGCATTTTCGGAGGGATTTGAGCAGAGTGCCGCTGTGCCCTCGTCTTCTCCGGATGATCAGAAATGGGGGAATGGACTATACTAGAGAGGCTCCTGGAGGCTGCTGTCCAGCAGCACTCTACTATGATAGGAAGGTAAGATTAGCAACAAAAAGCCTATCACAACAAGAACAACCGAAGAAATGCAGCAGCCTCCAGGATCCTCTTTAGCATGGTCCCCAGTCCCCCGTTTCTGTGTTGTGGATTTTTTCTTCTTTCACAGGTTTTTTTCTTCCTGAGCGAGACGGCAAAAGTATGATTCAGTTGACAGCTGTCTCTTCACAACCGGGGATGGTGCTGCAAACTCAATCACTCTAAACTAAACTAAAATTCATGTGTCATTCATTGATTCATTCATCCATACACCCATTGCTGTTTGTTGGGGGGGCTTGAGGGGTCGTTGTGCGCTGAGGGGAGAGAGAGAGAGAGAGAGAGAGATGGCGTTATCACCCTTTCCCATTAACAAACTCACACGGATACTCTCAAAGCATTACAGATTGCTTACATGTCATTTCAACCATAATAATATAAAACACACAAACACACCGAGGAAGACACATCGACAGGTAAATGGACACAGTAAGAAGCCCATAGCGCCCAGAAGAGCGTCCGGGTTCAGCACTGGACAGCTCCGTAACACCAACACGCCAGCATTGGACTCCATTGAGCGCATCATTTAAACTACACTGACACCAGTAACACCTATATTTACACAGTTATTTTCACATTGTTTGTTTGTTTGCTTGCTTTTTAGGATCCTACTAACTGTGGTGGTCATCTTCCGGATTCTAATCGTAGCAATAGTTGGAGAGACTGTGTATGATGACGAGCAAACCATGTTTGTTTGTAACACCTTACAACCGGGCTGCAACCAGGCATGCTACGACAAGGCATTTCCCATTTCACACATACGATATTGGGTTTTTCAAATCATCATGGTGTGCACCCCGAGTCTTTGTTTTATCACGTACTCGGTGCATCAGTCGGCCAAGCAAAAGGAGCGACGGTACTCAACAGTCTATTTGACACTGGATAAGGATCAAGATTCAATGAAACGAGACGAGAGCAAAAAGATTAAAAACACCATTGTTAACGGAGTACTTCAAAACACAGAGAACTCCACCAAAGAAGCCGAGCCGGACTGTTTGGAAGTCAAAGAGATCCCTAATTCGGCCATGAGAACTACTAAGTCCAAAATGAGGCGGCAAGAGGGCATCTCCAGGTTTTACATCATTCAAGTGGTGTTCAGAAACGCGCTGGAAATAGGCTTCCTGGTGGGTCAATACTTCTTATATGGATTCAACGTCCCGTCTGTGTACGAATGTGATCGATACCCCTGCATCAAAGATGTCGAGTGCTACGTCTCCAGACCCACGGAGAAGACAGTGTTCCTGGTTTTCATGTTTGCGGTCAGTGGGTTTTGTGTGGTGTTGAATCTGGCAGAACTGAATCACTTGGGCTGGAGAAAAATCAAAACGGCCGTGCGAGGTGTGCAGGCTCGGCGGAAGTCCATTTATGAAATCAGAAACAAGGACTTGCCAAGAATGAGTGTGCCTAATTTTGGCCGCACTCAGTCCAGTGACTCTGCTTATGTGTAACACATGGGTGAGAGTCAGAGATGAAAAGATGAAAAAAAAAAAAACCATGATGGACATAAGGGACAGCTCCGCACGCCTAATTCGTGTTATGACTTAAGAGTGGGCAGATTTTTTTGATTTGTTTGTCTTTTGAGGACTTCATGGCAAGCGTGGATTACACGTTTGTTTACTTATTTATTATTGCACTGATGCAACTTTTTAGTAACGTTTATACTCTGTAAAACGCTAAATGGAGACCATGTTAACGTGTTCACATCTTTACTCTTTGTGGGCTGTTCTGCTGTACTTGAAGAGAGTAAATGCAAATTGCACTGAGAGGTGAACACTTGAGAGCCAAACCTAACCCAATATGTGCTATTGACGGTGTTTTTAAAACATTTTTTTCCCACCGATTTTTGACACCAACCTATTTCAGTGACACCATACACAGTGGTTGAGGGAAAAATCTACCATCCGGATTTATATGTGCATAAATATATAAATCAGTTATGACTAGTTATGACTACGGATCGACCTAGCTGAAATACATCAGCGTCATTCATTTTTTGTTGCCTGTGTTGCACCACTGACCTTAACATATGTAACCATTCCATTGCTTTATAGCTGACTTGCAAAACAGTACCTGGTGGATTTGGTGCAAACGCTAACGTCTGTGACTTCCTTAATTTATAACACACCAAAGCGCCCACTGCTTTCATTTGTGAAGTGTTTTCTTGCTTTTGTGTAATCAAGTGCCATACTTGTATATAAACATAATATATATGTATACATATAAATATATAAATATATAATATTCATCATGAAAGCTGATTCCCTGCTTGGATTATGCTAAATGCCGCCCAATTTTTATTTGCTTTAAATGTATTTGTTGTGATTTAAATGAAAAAGGATATACACTTTTCTCTATTTTATTTTGCAAATGACTGGAAAAGAAATGAAGTGCTAGTCTTTTTTATATACAAGAAGGAAATGTCTCTCCCCACTGAAAGCTGATCAAAACTCAAAATAGCACAAATTGACATTTTTAACAAAGAATGGGCAATAGAAATCTGCTCTGGTGCTACAGTTTTTCATAGAATGGTTTTAAATGTAACCAAAACAGACCAGAAAACAACAAACATCGTTTTTCTGTCTAAAATAAAAGTGGGATTCATGTACACCAGAAACGTGTGAGGTGCAATAATTTGTGTCTGCTACTGTAGCTTATGTAGCTTGTGCATCATATCTATCCAGTGTGAGTTCTGCCTTGGTGCAGTGAAAACCTTAGCCGCACCCACTCTGTAGAAAACCCCACTGCAGGACACACCTTGATCAGGATCCCATCACACTCTGCTAATATGCGGCTGCAATGTGTCTCAATACAGACGCTGCTTCAATCAGAAACATCAATACTTTATGGTCTATAATAGCGTGCATGGCCTGAAGAGACTCCTATATGACATGCATCCCATCAAACACTGCCCTCGGCCTGTGTAGTGAGCTATACATTTGCAGGGTCTCACTGTTAACTTAGTTTGTGACTTTAACCAGTGAGAGAGAGACATCCTTGTACTCTGCAGGAATGACAAAGAGCTGATCATCATTCTGAATACTGTGGGAGCTGCCCTTTCTGGTGCGCTGCTCATCCCTTCTTCTCTCATTTGAGGAAGGATACAAGAAAGCAGCCTGGACTGAGGGGAAGGTTGCGCACTGTTCATGAAGGTCAACACGAACAAAAAAGAAGGGGAGAAAAAAAGAGAAAGTGCTGAACTATACGCCCACACTCGGAAAAGAGAGGGAAAGAGAGAGAGAGAGGGAGAGAGAAATAGAGAGAGAGAGAGAGAAGAGAGAGTGAGATGTTTGGAGCTGACCATTGCGGGTGATCTAGGGAGGGCTGGACGCTTGATGCTTCCCCTGCCAGGATGACTCTGCAAAGCCCAGAGAAATCGAAGAGCAGCAGAACTGGCACATCCATCTCCAACTCAGCAGGGACTCAACATTTCTCTCTAACTCAAGAACTTCAAAAAAAAAAAAAAGGTATAAAGAAAAGCTGTTAGTCAACTTCGCCTGATGCAATGCAGTGCTAGTCTTCGACCCTCTATCTCCCTCTCTTTCTCTCTCTCCTGCTCATCTGTCTCTTTTTCACTTATGCAGTCTCTCCTCAATGTCCTTTTCACTTTCCCCTCTATTCCTTTCTCCCTCTTCTTCTCTTTCAATTTTCCCCCTCTTTCAATTTTCCAGGACAAAGAAATTTACCACAGGTCCCCTGTAGTACAAAGCCTATAAAAATATCGGGGTTCCACATTCACGGGTTGTGTAAATAAAGGGAATCAATAAGTGGAACCCTGCAAACAAAAATGTAAAAGAAGAAAATGATATTCTACTGTACATTAACTGTACAGTGTTGAAGTGCAGTGGTTATAATTCTTTCATGCTTTGACAGTTTTTCCTGCAACATTCATCCTGGTTTCACATCTCCAGCTAAATGCCAAAATTATTGGGTTATGTATGAATGCAATTATGCATGCTATGATGCATTTTCATCATGTGAGTGTTGAAGGGCTCGGTAGATATTACACTGTACCTGTGTGTCTCTATCCTTTGTAGTCATGAAAGCTGGGTTACAAGGAAGAAAGACAGCTTTTTTAGCTGGAGATGACATGTTACCTGCTTCAGGTTTACACATCTAAGACAAACCAGACACACACTGAAAGAGAGATAATATAAACTCAAGGACCCATGCATTTATCTACTGGCCTTACCCACCCTGACAACAGCAGCGGAACAAGCCAAGGCTGTAGCAGAGCTATTCTGAGAATGCTAGGTAAATACTGCAGGAATACCACCAATTTCATGTGATTGCAGTTGCTCAGGGGATAGGCAGGGTTTGTTAGAGCAACATTTTACCGGTAATCTGAGTCATCGACGAAGCTTGTCAAGAGAGACACCCTTATATTAAGGGAGAGGGCTTCTCCCTGGACGTACTGTGGGAGAGGTAGACAGTCAGCTCATAAAGGGATTGCTCTTTTATGAGCAACGTGGGCCACTTCAATGTAATTCCATCCTCCCTGTTTCAGGAAAAACGTGTTGCATAAAAAAATCTATATACTACACAAACATAAGATAGAGGAGGATATACTTGCTTAAGGTCATTTTGTTCCAGTTGTGCACCTACTCTGCTTACCTACTCTAATTCTCTTACTGAGAGAATTCATCCTAAACCAGTTGAGTGAAGCCTCATCCCTTAAAAGATTAATCTTTTTATTTTCACTCTCATGTGTCCTTGCTTTCTTAGAATTATGAAGTCAAGTGAGGATTTACTATGGTTCAAAATCTCAACAACCTCAACTGTATCTGACACTGGCTCAAAGCTGCAGAGATTCAACCAAAACTAACTTCAGTACTTACATACATTATTACCCAGAATGAACCAGTAATTCTACTGCATTGAAAACTGCATTAGAGACAGATATGGTGGATAGTAGAATGAGGATAGTATACTGTAGCACAGGGCTTCCCAAACATGCCCCCTGCCAGATAGACATACTCTACTTTTACTCTGAACCATGTTTAATGCAGTGATGGTTTGCCTCCACGTCCACGTATGAGCCCATTTAAAAGAGCCAAGGGAGCCACTGGCTTCCTCAGTGTGATATCACCAGTGCATTGATTTTGGTCAGAAATAGTGTGTGTATGTGTGTGGGGGTATAAATGCTACATGAAAAACTATGTAGCCATTACTGTGTTATTGCTGTCATTGTAACGTGCTGTGACATCATGCTACAGCTCCCTCATACACTGAGTCAGTAGTTTAGGGTTTTATGCCATGTTTGATTTTAGGTATGGCCACTATAATTCACCAGTACCAGTTTTTATTGTCTAATCTAATTAAAAGGACAAAAGAAAGTATATACTTTGTTTTACACTGGAAAACCAACGGCTTGGAATTCTAAGCGTGATGTTTCATTGCCAGAGGGTTGCTTTATTGGCGGGACCAGACTGGCAGAGGTGAGTGATGGCGCTGGAGCTCTGACATCTTTATTAACAATCCTTCATGGCAGCCACCTTACATCATCCTGATATTTCCCCTGGATTAAGAAGTTAGGGAAGGACAGATGAAAAGAGTCCAAAATTCAACCAAATCAATCATAACAGGACACTTATGTGTCAGTAGCAGTGTCTTATTTTCTTTTACAGAATGGACAATTGTGATTTTCATTCATTTGCTGGCATGCACATCTTATTTATATTTCATTAAACTATTAACCCAGATGATTCTGATATATTTTGGCTACTTGATAGTTTGGTTATGTGATCTACTTTTCTTTTACGGGAATATGATTTGACAACAATATAAAGTGCTCATAAAAATACTGATAAAGATGAGCAGAGATACCTATGCACCACTGTGTTTTTCTTAAAGCAAGCTCTGTACCGCCTGGCCTTTCAATAATGCAAGAGATTATACCAGAACTTTCACCGGAGAGTGAACTCCACAATCCCGCATGTCCTCCCAATTTCTCTTCTTTTACCAATCTGAAAGGAGAAGACTGGCTGCGGGGAGCACTGCTTTAATTCTGCCTTTTGTGTAGATTACTGCATGAAAGGAGGAGAGCAAACAGAAGAAAACAGTGAATGCGGGTCTTTTTGATCCACTCAACCAGAAGCAATGAAATTAGCCTGGTTACTGCAGCACATATGCACGGTATAGCATGGCATAGGCAGATATGGCAGACGTTGAAACAAAACGCATAGATTTTTGCATCCATGCGGGGGAGGATGCAGTAATGCATTTGCACAGTATGACCAAGTTTCTAACTTTCAGTCTGCCAGGGGAGCAAAAGCAGCCGTTCTGTTCTGGCTGCAATGTAGTGTTCTCTATTTCCAAACACAATGGTTTCTCTTCCTCTTCAACACTGTTTTGTAGCAGCTCATATGAGGCTGAACACCAAACTTTCCTTCTGTGATCTGAGTGCAGAGTGTCTGTCCTTAAACTGCTCTCCCTTAAAGGAAAATTCCACTCTCGTATACTCCGGATACGACTTACACTTTTATATATCGTCAATATGTGATGTTCAATTCATTCCATGAGCTATTTTGTGATGAAGTGTTTCAATTTACATGTTTTGTTGCATCGACTTCACTTCAACCTGCGTCCTTCTACTTCAGTTAGTGATTTCCCACATCCCCTTTGACAATGGCATCCAGCCATTGTTTGTGTGTGTAGGTGGAAAGAGCAATAACAATACCGATAGCGATATTAACAATGTCACTTTTGGCCACTTATACACAGGAAAAACAAAAATACACCACCAAACAACAAAATGGACCCATGCAAGGTACATATCGCCAATAGTTGTTTTTAACAGTGTTACGGTGAATTTTTCCTTTAATGAAACCATCACAGTGCAATGACAAAGCGACAGAGGACCTTTAACAGGGCCTGTACAGAGGGATTTGGGTGGCTGGTTTGGTTGGCGATAGGTCACCAGTGGCCCACACAGAAGGATTTAGTGAGTTGGTTTGTTGGTCATGAGGCAGCAGAGGTGAAAACAAACGCTGAAACTATCTGACAGCCCTGGCAGCAGATTAATTTCTGATCCATTTTTTAATGTGACCTCAGGATTAAGAACATTAGTGGATTATGCACAGATTTGTCAACCTGAGGTTCACAGTGGGACAGCCGGCACCTGTGTGAGGACACAATGCACCCCATCCCAAAACTGATGCATTCCTCCTCTTCTTACCCAGTTAAATCATGTTAAGTTTGGGTGAGTCAGGATAAAGTGATTAGCACTTTGAGACGGAGACCGGATAACTTCTCTTAGCTCACCATTTTTCTGTTCTGCAACCAACATATGCAAGCAGCAACCTATGGACGGCATTCTGCACCAACTTTGCCCAGCAAAGTAGTTTGTCATTAATGCAAAGCAGACTGCAGTAAAAGCAAACCCTCAACAATTTCCTTTTGGTGACATCTTTAATTTTCCTCCAGAGGTGTCAGTTTATTCTGATACCCACTGCCTTTTACTTGTTCCAATCTCTATGCCCACTTACCTCCTCTCCATTCCCTAATAGGTTGTACTCCAGACACCCCTCACTGCATAGCCCATCGACCCTGATAAATGTTTAGGTTCTGCACCATTACACAGCCAATAAAAATCAGTGGCTGGCAAGGCTTAATCGGATCCGAGGTGTTCACCGGCCAATGGGACTTGTACTGATAGCACAGACACAATAGCAGAGAGTGTTTAGGAGGAGAAGCAGAAGTATACAGATATTCACTTACGACTACGCACATTCAAACACAATGGAGAAGAAAGCATAGTAACAGAAATATTGCTATGTATTATACTGGTTTGCATGTACCCAGGAGAGGAAGATAATACACATTGTGTAGTGTTTTGTATGTGTGAGTGCAGTATAATAAGAAAAAGTTGCTTTTTATTTGTCGGCTGTACAGACTGAAGAATACAGTACTCGCTATAATAAATAAGGACCCAAATAACAGACAAAAAGAGAAAGATAATATCGAGAAAAAGCAACAAAGAGAGAGAGAGAGAGATTCTATGAATATCATAACTTTGATGGTGACTTCAGTTGTTACATCAGACTCTCAGGGGAAGTGTAAGATTACAGTATGTGGGTTGGATTCACTAGCTCTGCTGCTGCTCCTCATCTAGCCCTCTTCACTGTGGTTTACCTCTGGACTCTGTTTGAACCAGATAAATTGCAGCCTGCTTTTTCTCAGTTGATCTTCTCTCTCTATTTCTATCCCTCTTTCTCCCTCCCTCAATTGTTTTTTCTTGCCTAAATCCACCTCCCCCTCCCTCCAAATCTCTCTATTCCATCCTCATTGTCTGACTGTCTCCCTCACCTCTCTCCCTTCCACTTGTTCCCGTTCTTGCTTCTTTCTCTCCCTCTCCCTCCCTCCCTCTCACACTCCTTCACCCATCCCCCCACTGCTTTTCTGATGTGATACCACTTTGGTGTGAATCACGTGGTCTGCGTTTTTGCGGGGCCCAATAAGAAGAGGATGAGGTCACCCTTTGCAGAGCAGCTTTCAGGGCTCTCAATGCTATAGCACTGTTAGAGAACGCTTTGAACCACCATGGTTGGGGTTTGAACCCAAGTCAGAAGATTGATAAAAGCTTAGAATTGGTGTCTGCAGGGAGGACAAATCCAGTTATAGGTGTGCTGATATAGTAAATGTGCATTAAAGCACCACTGAAATACCAAGCAAGCATTTTAAAATTGAATTTTGATGTTTGCAATGTTTGAAATTTACCCAGGGTTTTTTGTTATAAAAAATAACAGCATCTGCACGTAAACAGAAAAACACAAAAAGAAGTTATATTTAATGGTCTACCACAAAAGAAAATTGCATTTCTTTTAATAAGACAAATGTGTTTTTGAATATTTTGGAAATAGAATAATACATGTGACATGATTTGTAACATTATTTGGCTAGACACACTGAGGTTCTGCTTTTGAAAACCAACCCAAAAACAATCTTGTAAAAAAGGTGTTTCAAATCACTCAGCTTGTTAACGTTCAGAAAAAAAACATCATATTCCAAGTTTGTTTTTGTTGTTGATTTCCTGACTGTACCACTTTTTCTGAGATTCTGTGTGGTCCCTATACACTGGCAATATAATATTTATCTCTTTTGAGTTGTTGGTGGCAGCCACAATCAACATTTGCTCATATCACATTTTTTCATGTGATACGATACACTTCTATCATCACACTACACCTCTATCATCTCACTCTCCTGTCATCTCCAGAACACAGATACAGGAGTATCACTCTAAATGCATCCCAAACATTGATTGAAACATGAT
The DNA here is from genome assembly GCA_900323365.1 of Monocentris japonica. Taxonomy (NCBI): domain Eukaryota; kingdom Metazoa; phylum Chordata; class Actinopteri; order Trachichthyiformes; family Monocentridae; genus Monocentris; species Monocentris japonica. The sequence continues at coordinate 31,385 of OOFE01050198.1, forward strand.
TCAGAAAGCTAGATGCTGGAATCCTACAGCTGTCCATTTACCTTAAAAATGTCCATGCATGTATATCTCTGATCTCGGTGCATCTTGGCGACATGATGCAGATGGTAGCACTATCCCCAAGTCCCCCGTGGGCTATAAACCACAAATACTCCTAACAGTGTGTCAGAATGCAGCATTTGCCCAAGCTGAACTAGGAGATGCCGTATGAACACACACACACACACACACACACACACACACACACACACACACCCCTGAACTTCCAACAAGGGGGTGTGTTGTTCTCCTAGGCAGTGCACAAACTTCCAGTTAAAATGTTTGTTGAAAAACAAAATGTTAGTTAGCCTGTGCACACTGC
>OOFE01050198.1:34522-44633 GCA_900323365.1 Monocentris japonica
AACTGCCACGGACAGAATGCTTCCTGTTTTGACGTATATATGGTTTTATTTCAATTCCATTAAGCTACTGTCCATTCAAAGTTAATGTGTAGGACTATTGGAGAGTAGAATCTCCTTATGACCATAAGTCCTGCTTTATGGCCGGCCAGGTCATTACTGGGATTGGATTGGGCCCAAAGAAATATCCATCTTAACAAATAAGGTTAGTTTTTAAATCTTCGTGCTTAATACTTAAAAATAAAGCAAGTGAAAAATAGCCAACGACTTCATGTGGATGTATATCAACCACGTAGTATGCTCAGCCAAGCCAGCAGTCCTTTACCCATGAATCCCTGAAATCCCTGAATTAACGAGCATGCCACAGTACTGTGCATCTCCTTCCAATATCCTCTACAGACCAATGGCCCGTGGGTCCATCTAAGAGACACCATCATTGCCTTCCACTCCCACTGAATCCCATTTGCACGGCTGATTCATGTGGCAATCAAAACGTCAGCTGCCATCCTGCCTCAGTGCTGTTCCACGCAAGAAAAATGGATGTCATGTGCACTTGAGAGACAGGAGCCATTAATTGTGCTCTTGATGGTTATGTACAGTATGTCATCTGGGCTAATGGCAGGTTGTGTGTGTGTGTGTGTGTGTGTGTGTGTGTGTGTGTGTGGAGGAGGGTTATCCATCAAGCATGTCTCTATCCCGTCTTTCTCTCTCTCTCCCTCTCTCTCTCTCCCTCTCTCTCTATCTCTCTATCTCTCTCTCCCTCCCTCTCCCTCTCCCTCTCCCTCTCTCTCTGATTGGCTGAGCATGAGGGAAGGTTTTAATTATGTTTTCTTTTATTCAACCGATTAATCCTGGACCACAGTGCACTGGGGATCCCCCTCGGGAGACGTCACACATCTGGTGAAGACTCCGCTATTATCATCCTTCTCTCTGGGTTACTGGAGATTCCCTCTTTCTCTCTCTCTGGAGGCACACACAAACACATTCACATACAGTGTCATACACAGCAGCATTCAACATTAACAGTTGTCCGATTGAAAAAAAGAAATTGGACAAGTGTCATGTATTTGTCACTCGGTGAGACACAACACGGTAAGTGATGAAGAAACAATTTACTGCTCAGGGTGTCTGGGTTTCCCTCAGATTGCAGACATGTTGTAGAAAAAGTGAATTACTTGTAGCTAACTGAGTAGAAACATTTTCCATTATATGGAAGAACAATATGCTGACAGGTGAACCGATATGGTGGTAACAACACAATCAGCTGACAGCTATTGAAAGTTAGCTATCTAGATAGCTGCCAAGCCAAAGCTGTCAACGCGTACATAGAGTAAAGTTCCAATCTACTGTATGTGTTTACTATTGATGCACAATAAAGTAAGCTCCCTTTACCTTCCCCCATCTCCCAATAACCTACTCAGATTTGTTCAGTAAATCTCTCCTTTTTCTCATGACCATTTCTTAAAAGCCATGGATGTGCTGCAAGGAACATGCATGATAAAAGAACAGAGATTCACAGCTGTCTCCATATGTTTATGACTTCTATTTGCAGTAATTGGGGGTATAAATTTATGAAGCATGGGTAACGCATCTGAGGTAGTTCAAAATGTGGTATTTTGTTTTCCCAAAAAATGTCTCTTTGCACTTTCTGTGGCAGTATCTCAGTTTTACAACATTTTAGATGAATTTAGGATTTTCTTCACTAGAGTAGATGCACATGACCACATGCACACAGGGGAATGCATGAGCCTCACAAACACACACACACAGCAGATATACACAGACACACATGCGCTTTCTTTTTCAAAACACAGTCAATCCCTGCTCTGCACTGGCCTCTCACATGACTGAAATAGAGTGTGAAATTTCTGCTCAAACATTCATGAGAGCAGACCTGCATTACATCACCTCTGTGCCCGTTATGGGCTCCATGAATAAAACAAATGCAAGGGTAAGCGACAAAATGGCAATTGAATCAGAAAGACGATTATTGAGAGAGAGCATGAGAGGAGAGAGAGGAGAGGGGAAATAGAGTGAGTAGAGGGTGAGGCTACAAGTGTGTCTTGCTTAGACTGCTGTCTCTTCCAACTAGCCAGACATGACTTCACCAGCACGGCTTCCTTGTGTGCAGATATGACCTCACTCAAGCAGATAGAGTGTCTGCCATCCAGTATTAGCTAGTAGAAGCCATATAGTTTTATGCATGTTGCTCCCTCATCTGCAAGAACCTGCAGCAGCCATACAAGCTGTTTCCAGCCTTTGACAAATCATGTAGTGTTTACTACTACACAGGGAGAGTAGAAACCCCAATCCCCCCTAAAAAAAACATTTGGATGATCCTTCACTACATAATTCATCAGAAGTGAAGTGGAAGATATTTGGCTGGAGATTTTCTTTAAACTTTCTAAGCCCTTTATTCATTTACAATGTTGTGGCTGTGTTTTACATTGTTATGAGTGTTGTGCAAGGAAACAGTCATCATTACATTGTTCTTTGTCCCATAACTGTGAGGTACCAAGCTGCTTTTACATATATAGTATCCTATCTTTGTCTCTTCACCTCCAAACATACCGCCAGGCCCCAATTTTTGTTTTTTCTGGTGACATTTCTTTCAATACCTGTGGTATTCTTTCCCCGAAATTTCGGGATCTGAAATCTATTTACTACTCGGCTACTTACACCCCTTAATACCATAAAAACATTTATGTGTATCTGAAAGCAAATGTTTTCAAATTCCATATGAGCCGTAACACAGCGCAAAACTTGAGGTGAGACTGTTTGCGCGACCGTGTTTACTGTCCCCATTCTGGCCCTTCTTTTGGCATTCTTGCCCCCTCCACTTACCCACCTCTGGGCACCTGGCCTGCCAGCCAAGCAAGCACTCACTGTCAGTCACATTTCTGTCACCAAACTGAGCACATCCCAATAGGACTGACTTCTCCAATCATCCAACCAGTTTCCCTCTCTCCAATCCAAGTCCCACTGTACATGTCCCACTTCGAACTCTCAAGTGGCAAGAAACAACAGAGAGTGGGTTTGTGATAAAATTGGAGTTGTTTGGTGATGCTGATGCATGATGTCCGTTTCCAGAGAGATGGACACAGGAAGGACTTTATTAAATGATGATGCGTGCACACACACACACACACACACACCGCTGTCCCCCATCATTGATGATTCATGAATGTCTTCAATCAGGGACTCATGGGAGCCACTCCTGAGTCACTCCATTGCTCACTTGAGGGCCATCTATTATGACTTGGCCCTCACTTCCATACCCAGCTAGTGACATCATTTCAACTAATTTCTTTCTCTTTACATTGTAGCTTAGAGCAAAGTAATTTCACAAAAAAAAGACACACTGCTATCCCTGGGAACTTCAATTTCACAACACTTTCCACCAGAGGGATCAGAGTGTCTGGGCAGACAGCAGCAACGCTCCTGGAGCAGGACAGGGTTTTGCGTCTTCCTCAAGAACATTGGTTATTGCTGGAGTTGAACCTGTGACTTCCCAGTTACAGAGTAGTCTCTCTAACCACCCGGCCACCATACATCTTTGGTGATGCATCAATACTGAATGAGAAATACTGTATTATGTCATCAACTGTAATGTCTCCCTGAGTCGCTCTTCACTCATATATGGGACATACAGCTAACTCACCAGAAATGCTACCATTCTCTCTTTATGCTTGCTAGCATTACAGTTATTCTTACCGTTTTACAATCTGTTGACAGTGGAGACACTCAAGAGTTTTTAAGATTTTTTACAATTTAAATTGCATGTTGTGGATGTGAATTTATGAAGGGAATATTTTTTCCCCTGTTATTTAATCCTCTCAGCCACACCTCTCTGTGTGTATCTACAGACATCAGAAGCTGCTAAACTAAAGCAATCTCGGTGTCTCCTTAGCTCATTCCAAAGGCTTTTAACACCTACTGCATCATTCAGCGCCCAACACATCTGAGTGGGAGCAAGTAACACATGTCACCCTTGTGTTGATGGACTCCAAGATGCATTGGCTCAGCTTGTTGTTTGTATGAGGTGGCAGTGTTGCCATGCAGTGACCAGGGTGGCAGATACAGGAGGAAGCTGCTGGCCTGCTTTCACACTCATTACTGACTCAAGAGTCTGTGTTCATTTACTCAGTTCTGCCACCGCAGTTACGCACTGTATGCACAGACAGGCATAACGGGCACATGTGCACACACACACTCATCGAGTCTGACAGCTGTCCAGTAAGGCATCGTACCTGCACCGAAGTAGTAAGGATAGTGGGATGGACCTGCCCATGCAAACCTAAGGAAAATACTACAGAGCACTTGCACCCCACTCCTTCCATCCTTTGTTAGTTCCTTCTTTTCACAAATCTAGAGCGTCTCTTCTTTATGTCTCTTTGATTAGTTGTTTGTTCATCAGTGCCAGAGCTCAGCTGTGGCCAGTGTGCCATCCTCAACTCCTTGTCCTCAACTCTCTTTCTGAGAGCTGCCAGGGGCTATTCATACTGCAAGCATACATGTGAACACACACTTGCGCGCACACACACACACACACATAATCATACAAACATTTTTTTATGGGTAGGTACCTGGATGAATTGGTGATGTAGAGGAGATATTGTCAATACATTTTATGGATGTTGAAGCTGTTAACAACACTTTATTTCAGTGTGATGACAAGTCATTTAGCTCTAAGGAGTATTAAGGATTTAAACCACTCTTTTTTACAAAATAAGCCTGGGGAGGATTATTTCAGAAATAAAGGTAATAATACACCAATTCTTAATCCCAAACATGTATTAATGACAAATGCCACGGTGCGCCATTGTTGAGGCCCAGAGTGATTCACAGGCTGAGATACCCAGATGGAAATCCAGAGTGAGTAATGACACAGTTAAGTACAAATGGCTCTGTTGAATCATATTGATAAAAATAAATTGCTGCTTGTTAATAGAATTATGGAGAGATTGAGTGGCTGCCAATGTAGTAGTATTATGTAATAGGCAATCACTTTATACCTCACAGAGTTGCCATGGTTTCCATTTATTAAGCGTTTTTTTCCTCTTAACCTCTGTTTTCCCCTTCCTCGTGTCTATTTTTTGTGTGTGCATGTGTGTGTGTGCCTGTGTTTGTGCACCTGCTGAAGATTAAAGCATGAATGGTCTGGGGCTCTTTTGAATGTGGCAGGCCTAAAAGCACGCCTGTTTCCATTAGCAAACATTGATTTGGGAGCTCAGGACTGTATGTTCTCCACTTGTCATTTTCACAGTTTTCCTCTCCCCACCTCTCTTCCTCTCTCCAGGGCTTCTTTCTTGAGCCTCCTTGCCTGACTCAAATTACTGTACCACTGAGAAACATCTTGTTTCCGTTGCTGTTCTGATACATTCTGCAGTGTCCTGCAATGTCCTTTTCTGTCCTCACTTTCTAATACAGTAGTTGGTATTCCACAGTGCACTGCCGATATCCGGTGTAATACAGAAATGTCATTCAGCTTCATGCCTCACTCTCAGACATTACCATAGAAATAAAGGGCGAAGAACAATATAACCAGGATTTAGCTTCGGACTAAATCTAAATAACACCTTGAATGATTTTATACATCACAACCCTCGTAGTGGTAATCATAAAAAAGCTATCCGTTACTAAGATGCAAGACGTGGATCGACTAAAACGGCCTTGTAAATAATTCTGTTTCGATGGTGAGCATATCCACAAGGGAGTTAAATACACAAAGATCACTGCATATGTGTTTGCATTCTGCATTACCATTCCACATTGAAGAGTGCACTGGGTTAACACATGCAATGACCTACATTACAAATGGTTCAAATTTGTTATCATTTTAATGCAGCATAACATACTGTATGTTCTGTATGGTCATGTTAGCATAATGGACAACTGCACAAAAAAACACATTTCCAATGCATCAGAAATGTCCTGTTTCTCACAGTTTCCCGCTCTCGCTCTGTAAGGTCTGATATGTGTGGAATTACATCTGACTGTTGCTGCCACTCTGTGTCGATGAGGGCTTTACCCTAAAATAGATAAACACGGCCATATGTGCAACAACTGTGCAACAACAAGTGACCCATATGGATGTGTTTCATATCAGTCAACTAAACTGGAAGGCTTTAGAATATATGATGGACAGCTCATTGTCGTCGTGTTGATCTCGGTTACACTGCCATTCATCTGATTTTCAAATTGCAGATATAATCTACGTCACCGCAGACATACCACGGCTCACATCTGTACACATTCAGCCATAATGGATCCTACATCAGTCTGCTGGCTCCCTGTACTGATATGGCTCACTAGCGTTATGTGAAGTGAACAGTGACTGATACTTAAACCTCTCTCCTGCGTTCTATCCTCTCATCAGTGAGCAGAAACTATCTCTGAACAATTCATTTATAGCCCTCATTGCTAAATATCATTATTTTTTTATAATGAGCGAGATGTGCATTTTTGGTCATTGCTACAAAGTACAGGCTGGGGTGAAGCCACCGAAACTAATTCAATTGCTGTGGAATTACTTACAGATGGCAACCCTATTGTCCTTTATACTGGGCAGTTTACAGTATTCTCATACTGTAGGATTACTGATGTGCAGATTCGGCTAACATACAGTACGCAGATCCTAGCCAGTAAAAAGGAGCTTGGATTCCTGGCGATTGTTGTTTGAGATCAGTGGTTCATGAAGATTATTTTTGTCCGAAACGCTAAATTCCATCATCTCCACAACAAGTCAGTACAACAGACTGAGAATTTGCAGCGGTTGGGAGCAGTAACATTTTTGGGATCCGCTCATTTGTAGCAGAGCTTAACTGAGCAGAATGAAACACAACTCTATGTCATTGTTTAAAAAGCAGATTATCTGTGACTTCAAAACTCCCACTTTAGGCAATGCAACACATTGCTGTGCTGTATCAGAGCCACTACTCTGTTTCACACCATAAAACAATGTGAAAGAAGAGGAGTGTTAATCTGTGTTAAACCACTGGAGGAAGGTGGAATCTGCATGTTTTGTTTTAGAGAGTAATCCTCTGTTGCAATACCAACTCTCTCTCTCTCTCTCTCTCTCTCTCTCTCTCTCTCTCTCTCTTTCTTTGCATATAGTAAATGGTATCCTTAGCTTAGCTGTTTGTGTGTATGAGTCAGTGTGTGTGTGTGTGTGTGTATGACTGCCAAAGGGTTTCTCACAGTGGCTGACTACTACCTGGTCACTTGCATGGGGAAGGTGACAGGAAAGTGGGTGTGTGAAGCATATTGTCACGAGAGTGTGAATGTATGTGTGTACGTGGGTGTCTCCTGAATGAGCCGTCATACGAGACACACAGGATGCCCAGTGGTGCCTTGCACATACTGGTTCCCTGTGCCTCCTCTCGGGCCTCTGTGGGCCGTTCTCCTCACTTTTAAATCTTTCATCCTCATCTAAAATCCTTCTCTCCCTCCCTCTGCTCCCCTGTTCCCTGCCCTCCTACAGGATATTCAGGATTTAGTGTCCTCATTGCAAAAGTTGTTCTCTCCCTTAACCTCTTTCCTTGGTACATCTCCATCTTGAAAGACTTATGAACTTTATTGCCAGGCGCAAAACTTTGAAACCTTATAACATACAGATAATGTACAGAAACATTATTTAGAAGATTTAGAAGCTCAGCACTTATATACCTTTCATCCCCATTTATCTAGACTTCATTTTATATTGTCATACCATGAGCTTATCAGTATCAGGAAGAAAATACAGTATAGACAAATGTTATTGAATTGAATAGGAAATGTTTCATGTATTTATCATGCTAAAGTAATACATTATATATTACATTATTTTATCTATTGTCACTGTCATAGTCTCAAGGCAGCTACAGTTGTGACAATAAAATGAACCATGTCACACATAATCCATCCAGCTGCACTTTCACCTGGAGTTTATGGCATTCTATACTACCAGCATCGACTTTATTCTTTCCCTTTATGTTGTCTGCTGTATTCCGTCTTATAATATCTTATAATATCCCATAAACTATCACAGAATTCTGCTGTGTCATTGCCTGTCTCACTGCCTCAAGGCTGCGGCTTTTTCCCTGCTTGATAAGATGCTTTGTAAGAGATAGATCTTGATTCAGACCTGGCCCTGTACAGGAGCAGAGCATCAATCCGCTTTGTGTCTGCAGTCTGTGCCTCGCTGTGTCTTGCCGCTCTGCTCCGCTACTCTCCTTGCTGGGTGGGACCTGGATATGAAATTGTCCGTGGCTCTGTTTTGTCTGGCAATCTCGTCTCTTTTTTCTCGTTGCTCGAAAATCATGGCCCATTTATTCTAACCCAATTATCATTGAAGCCTGGCTGAGCAGCGTGATGGATGGCACTTTGTTTTAGCTTGGCTATTGCTGACACACATGCTACTCCTACTGCTTCGGTCCTAACAGGCGCCGATTATACACACACACACACACACACACATTCACACACTCACACACAGAAGGTCCAGAAATCATCCTCATTTATGAGGGATGACAGTTTTATTAATTAGGTGTTAGGCCATAATAAAGATGTGAACATGAACGGCCTGACTAATTGGGCAGTGAGTGTAAGGGAGAATTTGTGTTTTATTGTGTGTGAATTGTTACAACACGGCTCATAAGTTACAACATGAAGGGGACAAAAGACAAGGCTTAACTAAAGAGAATTTATAGGGGGCTGAAGCAGTTATCCACAGACACGGGGGACACGTCTTATATCAACCAAACAAAGCAATAGATTTTGTTGAAAATCATCTTGCAGCACCCACAGTTACATAGGTAATTATGAGATGTACACATTGTTGTAACTTTCAAGGGAAAAGGATTGAGTACAAGATTGTGTACTTAAAAATGCAGTTTCCCATGAAATGGCCTCTCCTCACCGTAAGGTACCAAAATGATTGTGCCTTTTTTTCTGACAGTGTAAACTTGCCCAGTGGTTCTCAATCCAGTCCTCAAGGACCCCCTGTCCTGGGGGTTTCAGCTCCAGCTTTACTCAGGCACACCTGAACCAATTAAAGTATCATGAAAACGTGAAGCCTCTAATTCTTCAAGGGGGTCCTTGAGGACTGTGTGTTTGGCATTGTGTTTGGCACTGGCCATTTGCAATGTATTTGAGGCCCTGTTGTACCATGCTGCATCAACATGTACTGTGGAGCTCTGTAAGTCCTCAATGCATCTGCAAGGACAAAGTCCTGTACATGTTTTGCACTTACAGAGTAAAGTGACTCTCAATCTGATTCTCATTTCAGAGCATACTCCAGCACACCTGCTGCACTGTTCACATGGCTGCCTGGTTGGATGCCTGGATAGATGTAGAAAGGAGGGAGGAAAGCAAAGGTTGGACCTGTGAGTGAATGGGGAGAGGCGTGGATGGAGAGATGGGTGGATGGATGGGTGATGTGGTTAGAGGAAGGGTAGGATAGATTTGAGGAAAGGAGAGTTATTGGCTGGATTGTAAGACACCTAAACTATTCAGCTGTTCTCGGGTCTACATGAGCACAAAAATCCTCTCTAATGATGCAAACTGTAGCTACATTTACTGGAATATCATATCCAAAGCCCATAAGCACAAGAACACAGTCAGCTCTTTCTCTCTCTCTCTCTATCATCACCACTCACCTACTATTGGTGTGCTACCTTCAACTATAGTGTCTTTACTGTAAGCCAAATATTATCCTCTCCAAGGGCAGAGTGGGGTGATAGGAAGTCAGGGTGTAATGAACATATGGTCATCACATTAGCTTGTGAGCTAACTGTCTCCCAGCTCGCTCCAGCGTGATGCTTGCTCTCTCGGACTGGCGGAGACGCACTCCCTGCATGTCAATGAGCCTGATTCCCAGTTTACCAACTGAGCACACAAGGCTCTTGTCTCACACACACAGGCTGCCATCTGCACCCTGAATGAGCTGCTCTGAGAGGGTCTGTGTGTGTGTGTGTGTGTGAGGGGTAAGGGGCGGGGGGAGGTAGTTGGGAGAGAGAGAGAGACCTCTTCAGAGGATGGGCTGTAGTTAACCCCATGCACATGCCTGTCTCACAGCCTGCTGCTTTGAGAGGCAGAAAGATCATTGAGAAAAAAAGATCTATTTTTAGACATA
>OOFE01050198.1:52423-78498 GCA_900323365.1 Monocentris japonica
TGCACACACACACCCTGCCCTGCATGATAGATGAGAAAAGACACAAAGGTCAGCAGTCAGCAGGGCTTCACTTAGATAGGACTGGGTTTCTTTTACATCACCTTGGCTTAGGAGCTGGAGCTGCACTAAACCAATCCCCTCCACAGCCTACATAACAAACAGGTCAGGGATCTGTTTCAAGGGGTTACAGCAAACACTACTCTGAAAGGCTTACAGTTTTTCTCCAGCACTATTTAACTTGCATAGTGCTGTCCTCTGTGACGATCCAATTGCTTCTCCTTTCCCCTCTCCTGGCATGTGAAGAAGGGATGCAATGTGGTGGTGAGTGACACATGCATTTCTCTTGTCCTTGTCTGCAGTTCAGCACTCTCGTCAGCGTGATGGTATATGGTATACCCTGAGAAGCTACCTTCTGGGGGTTGCAATGTACAAAACATATCATTCACTCATACACACACACACAATTGCATATTCTTGTCACAGAGAGGGCGAGGTGACTGGTCATCACACTCATTGATCCACTGCCTTTACTGTACTGCAGCCACACACCATGCACTGCTAGGGAAGCAAAGAGGGCCGTGCACTGGAATCATCATATGTGGGAGCTACTGTATTATCCTAATTGATATCCTAATAGATTGTGTGTATAACTGTAAAACCTTACAAAACCTAAAGTCATCGTCAATAATTTTCAGGTTGGCAATGCTAAACTGAAATTTATGTAAAGGTCACTGTAAAGTCATTGCTTCCTCATTGTGGATTCGCAAGAGCAAGGAAATAGAGCATGTTGCAGGGCAGATAGTGGTTTGGATTACTGTGCTACCTTAGTCTCAATCGCACATACAGCACAGAGCCAGAATGTGGTTAAAGCTGCTCTAATAGGCCTGACTTCAGGTCAAGCGGTCAGGGACAGGATGAAGGCAAGGCAGCATGGGAGTCAGAAAACACTGATGACCTTAGTCTGATATTTGACAACAGGCTTAGCTGATAAAATAAGAATGACCTTTTGTTGGCAGTCTTTCTCACTTGTCTGTTGTCTGTCCTGGTTCTACCTTATACAAGCCCACAATGAAAACCCATGATGAAAGCTCACATTTAATCTCAGGCCAAATAGTGACACTGCAGCAGTAAACAAGAATATATTTCTTGACTAAGTGGGCCCAAGCAAGTCTTCATAACATTGTGGGTTGGAATCTGGTTTGTTTCCACTGTGTAAAGCCCAAATACCATGGTAAATCATCTTTTGAAAACATGAATACACTGGCAAGCAAACTTCCTCTGTGGTTGTTTTTTTGGTGTTGTTGCCAGCTCAACCCTTATCCCTCTTATGGCAAGGGGCCAAGGCAGGGCATGATCAAGCATGTGATCAACATGATAGCCCTCAAGAGTAACCACTGCCAAACAGGTGCTTCTCTAGAGGGACTAAGGCACATGCAGGGAGTACGAGTTTAAAAGGCAATAGGCTCGGCAACCTGCGGTGTCAGGTCAGGAAAGAAGGCTTAGAGTAACAGGATTTGGGGAGTTTACCATCTGAAGAAGGACGAGTCGAGATCTTTACACCAGCTGGGGATACCACTCCCTGTGTCTTGTCAGATTTTTGACACCTTGTCGCTCAGTTGGCGGTGTTACGTAACATGGAAAACACATGGTTGGCACAGGACTTGACTGCTTGTCCACTAATCTGCCAGTTGAACAATGTGGAATCCAGCCTTGCAGTACAGGACATCAAATTAGATTGTGTAAGGAATCCGACTAAGGATGACAATAAGCATTTGACTGTATGAAATGTCTGAGAAGATGTATGCTGCTACGTGTCAACTCACACTCATCAATTGGCGGGGTGTATTCACTGAAGTGTCTTCGCCTGTTTCCCTGGCCGTGGATTAGCGAATCAGGGGACAGAGATCTTCTTCACCATGGCTGTCATTCTGGTGAGACAGACAGGGTAATTAGTGCTCAGTGCCAGCATCCAGGGCAGATCCACTGACTGGTGGGAACCCACTGGGAGAGAGAGGAGGAAGCTAGCTGAAGGGCCAGAGGCTGACTGACAGTGAAGATGAAGGGAGAAGCAGGGGCAGATCGAGAGAGGGACGGCGAGGGTGAGGAAGAGAGACAGAGAGAGAGAGAGAGAGAAAGAAAGAGAGAAATGTCAACAAGGCCAATGATAATGAGTTGCAGCTCTCGGCCTCTCTGTTTTTCACTTCTTCCTTTTTTCTCCCTCCTCCTACCCTGGCATCGTGTCAGGGGGGGGGGCGATGGGCCTCCAGTGCTGTGATGTCCCTTTTAGTGCATGTAAGTGTCTGTTTCGACTGCGTGGAGAGGCAGAGGGGACTGAAACACACATTACAATAACACCCATTTTCTCATGTATTATGCATGTCCCGTCAGCATATTCACTTCCAGATAACGGGAACGAAGAGGAAGGCCCGCTCTGCATGTGCAGTCAACGCAATTTAAGAGATTATGTTCAGCATGCGTACCAGAAGGCCAACGACAAACGATCCTAGTTCAACCAAAAGCATAACAATTTTTCATCTTTCATGACACTGATTCGACGTGTCAAGGACAGGCAGCCAATTACAAGCAAACATGCACTCTGCACAAAGAAAAGCAGTCATGTTAGAGTGTGTGATGAAATACTCAAATATGTGACGCTTTAAAAACACAGGTCAATAACAAAATGTTCGAATTAGCAACGCTAAAATGAAAAAGATTTGCCCCCTCCAGCTACACATCCACATAAATAGCCTATAAGATAGGCTAGGTGATAGGTGATAAGATAGGTGATCTACCTCTTTATATCGTTCCCCTAGGAGCCGGGATGCTGACTGACATGATAATCCAGCATAATGAAAGGTCAGTATGACAGAGTCCCTCCCTCCTGGGAGCACAGTGACAAGGAGGTGTAAGTTACTGTGTAGTGCACGTTTGTCCATGCGTGCGTGCGTGCGTATGTGTTTGTGTGCATGACATGTGATGTTCGGTGTTGCTATGTGATTAGTTGTGTGTTAGCATGTGTGTGATATGAGTCTGTCGTGTGTGGGTGTGTTTAGGTGTGTTGCTGTAGGTGCAAGGCTGCTTAAACAGCACATTGTGATTAACCCATCAGTCTGGTGGTATTAAGGCCATCACTCCAATCCCCACATATCCATCAGAGTACCGGGACCTGGATTTATAATGCTAGCTCCAGCCTGGCAGGTTAAGGCTGGGGTCCCAGTGAGTGAGGAACCCCTGTTGTTGGCTGACTTATGGCTTGTGCTGCTATTTGGCCTGAGATTCACGGCCCTCTTCTCCAGGATCCTTCACTACCTGGGCCTGATGAAAATCTGTGATCAATAAACAAATAGGAACTAAAAGGGCAGCCAGGATGTTCATTTATTGGCATGTGGGACTGGCCAGAGCCTTGGTGGTGTGGGACTCTGGATCAAGGTGTTCCAACAATCCTGGGGCTGGACACCGGCCGAGGGCATGGGAGGTCTTTAACACCCAATAACTGCTTATTACATTGCACTTAAAACCTATTTATCTTGGCCTCCTGGAAATTATGTCTTAAGCTAAGATGACCCAACTTTTAATGTGTGGAAGTCCAGCTAAAGGGAATCCCAATAACAGGTCAAATAAAATAAAAACTTAGTTATGCTTAGAATCCTCCCCATCTCATACACAGGAAAAATGATCATTAATTTAACATCATGGTGCTAATAGTGTTAACACTATTACTGACACTAAAACTACACTGGCTTGCTGCTGAAGAAATATCTCCTACCTAGCAAACAAGTGAATACCCTGACCACGCCTAACTCCCACCAGCCTCAGCTAGCCACTATAATGACTATATACCTAAACAAGCGGTCTAACATTGCCAACACAAACAATTATAGCCTTGCTACAGCTGACAAAAACAAGGCTATTAGTGAGTGAGTGAGTGAGTTAGTTACTTTGTTAGTTAGTTACAAACAAAAGCCCACAAAAAGCCACATTTTCAAGCTTTGAAAATCAACCATGTCTTGTTATCATGTTAGCTACTAGACAAATATTTGCTGCTGCTTACCAAACAATGCTAACCAGACCAGTGAATATATCTGTTTAAGGAACAGAAGCCAAAGACAACATCGCTACCATACACAGGAGCTTACCTTATCAGAGGTTGACCAAATGTGCTTACAATACACAAAATATACAAAATCCACAACAGCCGCAGCAGGAGTCGCTACTCATGGGCCATCTGCTGGCCTTATAAAGATTCCTAGCAAAGAGATTTCGGACATGCAACAATATATGAATTAATCCTGGTAGAGATGATCTATCTCTGAAACATAGCGAGGAGTGCAGAGGGACTCTGATCATCAAACTCAAATCTGCCTGTTTGTCTATGAGGAGAAGATTGATTGAATCAACAAATTACAGCTGTCAGATAACTGTAGGATTCATGGTCACTAAATCAGAGCAGTAAAAGATTAATATTGAGGCTACAGGCTGATCCCTCACTGGAAATCACTTGCTCCTCTGGCAGCAGAAACATGTATGTACTGGACCAGGACTCTATTTGATTACATACTCACTTAATCACAAGACCACACGCACACGACCCTCTAGACACCACCCACTGCAAGTAGCAGGTGCTGGCGCTTCCATACAGTTTAAAGGGTTGCTAAAGGCTGCTCAGTCTAGGGAACTAAAGCAATGGGGGGAAAAGGATCAGGATGGCAACATGATCCTTTCAACATCTTTATTGGCCTTCACGTTTCAGAGCACAATACATGAATGAAAGCGCTCACTTGAGAACTCAGACCTTCACGTTTCTTCCCAATCAATTTTATTCAGTGGTTTTGATCCATTTTATGTTTATGAAGACATAACGTTACAGAGAGGTGATTCAAGACAGCATTCATGGAAAATGCATGTGTCTGACATGCACTCTCATAAAATCATTTGGTTGCTTGCCAGCTCATGGATTGACACCTTGAAATAATGATGAAGAATATTAAGAACGTAGTATCTTAATTTCATTGTGGGTGGCATCATAAAACCTTGATGAGCCAACGAGCGCTCAGCTCAAGTCAATTCCTATCATACATTAAGCTCTGCAGTTGGTGGAGAGCCTTGCACTCAAAACTGCAAGATTTCTGTGGCTTGTGCGCTGGTCAAAACTGTGCAGATCCAACTTCCCTCAAACGCAGCTAACATCTTTCCTTGGCAAATCCAAAAATACCAAGTTGATACGTCTGTCGATCTTTCCAAACTGTCTTGGAGAAACCAAACTTCTCATGAAAGCCAGCGAAGAGAAGCATCCTTATAGTTTGACATGGACCGTGTGCTTGATGTCACCTGTGTGATCCATTAAGACAGCAGTTCATCTTCCCATCTGTTTGAGCCATCTCTGCTACCACCAACTATATATATATATATACATCCCCATCTTTACCTTAGCTACAGCATTTTGATGTGGCATCCCTCTATTAGTTTGATCTCCTGAATCTCTGCCCTGGCTTGCAACCATACTCCCTCAGCAAAGAAGGGGCAGGGAGGGGACTTCTCTGTTTTTGTTTACCCAGTCATAGAGCCACAATCCCTCAATCCATATTTGTGAAATTGCAAATTGGCAAAGGATAAGAGGGAGGGATTTGGATGCATCTAGACAGTCATTGTGTTAGAGGAGCACAGGGAATGCAACACAGAGCCTCTCTTCTATATCTGCACACCACCGATTCAGTGCCATCAATAGAAAAAACAACTTAACATAACAGAGGCAAACATTTTGGAAAAAAATGTGCATGTGGGTGTGTGTATGCTCGATACATGGGTGGAAACCCATTCAGCACTGCATTTATTTAAAAGACCTGAATGCTGATTCCCATTTACCAAAATCTTAGCAGCTCCAATTACGCTCACTGGCTAAGGAGGAGAAAGTAATTAAAACAAATACAAACTGTGACAGGATCAAATCCCTTAGCATGTGACCAACAGCTACAGGGGGATTTGTGCTCCCTCTCACCGCTCGTTAGGGGTTTAATTCGTTAGTCACTTCTGGAGATCCTCACATTAAATTTACAGAAATTAATCTTTCTTTCTTTCTTTGTCTTGTTGAAAGAAGGTCTCTCAGGTAATTCCCCTTATTTGACCATTTGTTACTGCACCAAAAAGTTAATGAGAGTGCATTCAAGTTCACGCTGGCAGCCGCAGGACAACCTCTGCACTATGAGCTCTCAATAACAATTCTGCTGCCATCATATCTACAGAGTATCTGAAAGCTCAGAATCTCTCTTTTATTGTGAAAAAAGGCCTCAGAACGACAATAAGCTCTTTACATCAAAGCGTCGAGTAAATGGTTTTCTAGCGGCTTTTCTCTGTGGAGAGGGAGGAGAAGAGGCTGACAAAGCATGGCAGAATTGAATCGCAGACACGGTGAGATTGAGATATCGACCTCATAATGTAGAGGGCCCCTTGATGTACCATCTCTCTTGGTCTGTCTTTATCTCTTCTGCTTCTCTATCTCTGTTTCCTTCTCCTTCAGTTTCTTTCGCTCACTCTCTCTAGGTCTCATTTTGCACCTCCCAGCAGGCTGGAGAAACTTCTGAAAGTGCACTCATCTCTTCCACTGAGTGGCTCCCAAAATCAGCTCGTCCTTCAGGGGCTGACACTATTCCAAGGTCCAAGGAGAAGAAGGAAAGAGGGAGATAGATGGAGGGAGGATAAGTGTATAAAGAGGGAGAAAGATAGACTACAGAGGTACAGAGGGACACAGAGAGACAGACAAATAGGAAAGAAGAAGAAAAAGAGTATGTGAAGCGAGGAGGAAGAGAGGAGAGAGGAAAAGAGGTAGAGAGTGGATGCCTGTAGTCTGTGCGGCGACTACAGTAAGTGACTCACCTAGCTCAGTGGGAGAGCAGAGGAAGGACAGGCAGGATATAAATACGGCAGGAAGTCACCCGGTGCCCTGCGATGTTTTCTCACACACTTCCTCTCATTTCTGCAAACAGTAGCTCCACGCAGCTCGAAGACAATACACAGCAAACATGCAAACTCACATCAAACCTACACTCTCCCTATTCGGTATGTATTGAGACCACTTTGTTTAGTATATCTTACTTTTATTCTTGTTTTAGTTTTATTCTTTTGCTTTTATTTTTTTATCCTGTCTTGATGATTGACGATTGATTTTATATAAAGCACTTTGAGCTACATCTTTTGTATGAAAAGTGCTATATAAATAAAGTTTATTATTATTATTGTAGCCCTTCACCACGGTTAGTCTCAAAGCGCTTCACAATGTCCATGGTGTGAGAACAATTGATGGTGGCACATGACACCCCCCAGCCTCGGACCCTCGGGGACTCTTGGACAACAGGGATCTTAGTCCATACTGATTCGACAGTGCCACATAGTTCCTGCAGAGTTTTTGCACATTCATAGCGTGAATATCCAATTCCACCTCATACCAAAACCTCTATTGGGTTGATATTTGGGGACTGCAGGCCACTGGAGTAAACTGAAGTCACTGTTCCTGGAACCATCTTGAGATGATCGTTGTTTCATAACATGACACATTGGCCTCTTGGAAGTATCCAATTGAAAAAGGGTAAAAATAAGCATGACTGTGGCCATGAAGGGATGTACCTGGTCAGTAACAAATTTTACAATGCTCAATTGGTACACAGGGGTCTAATGCGTGCCAAGAAAACATTCCCCACACCATTACACCACCAGCAGCCTGTACCATTGACAACAGGCAGGATGGATCCATGGATTTATGCTGTTAAGGCCGAAGACCCTGTCATCAGCATGGCCCAACAGAAGCTGTGATTCTTTGGACCAGGTGAAATTTTTCCACTGTTCAATTGTCTATTTTTGGTGATCACGTGCCCATTTCATCCTCATCTTCTTTCTCTTTGCTGACAGGCGTGGCTCACCTACACAATACAACATGGTCCTGTTGTCTACTACAAACAGGCAAAAGGCACAGCTAATGAGCTTCCCACCCTCACACCAGGAGTCATCCGGCGAAAGATCAAAGCGCCCCCCACCCACAGACACACATCAGAAGGATTAACACAGGGGGGATGGGCAAGGTAGTGAAGAAGAGAGGAAAGGAAAGGAGGGGAAAAGGGAGGCAATTAGAGAGTTGCAGACCACCCTCAAACACCTGGTCAGAACCAGTGTTAGGATTACATGACCACACACACACACACATTTCCTCTGCCTCTCTCTCTCTTCAGTCCTGTGGGTCAAATGGACTGTTTCATTTCCTGACATAAGACATCAGCACATGAAGCTCAGAGGGAAATGAACTCTACATACGTTCATGGGGTAATATGTCTGTTGATGCCTTGCGGGAGCCGATAGCCCTTCCTCGTAGCTCTGAATGGTAACGAATGTAATGTGTGTGTGTGTATGAACTGTGTATTCAACCTACTGCTGAACGTGCGGGCCCAGGCCAGTAGCCAGCCATGTGGGATGACAGGTTATCCTGCTGATGTAGGCCTTTTTTGGAGGTTAGAGCGCAACGGGACTGGAAAGGTTCTCTGCGTCCACCCGTTGACATGAAATATCTGCTGTGACACCCTGCTGAGAGGGGTAGATTCCATATAAAAAATCTGCTGACACCTGCAAATGTCCATCTCTATTACGCAGCAGCCATCAGGACAGTTATTTTCTGGTGTCACTTGAATTCTCAGCTCTACTCTGCTCTTCTCCACTTTCCTTTTGCTTGCCCCTCCTGACCTTATCTTGCCCCTCCCTTGCTTACCCTATCTTATGTTCCTTTCCTTTCTCTACATCTCTCTCTCTCTCTCTCTCTCTCTTTTCTTCCCCATTTATTGTTTCAGGGTTTATTTTTTTATTATTTCAACATTTTCACCCTGCTCTCTTTCCTCACTGTCATGAGTCTTGCTTGACATTAGGTGGACATGGGTCGCCAGCTCCCATCAATAATAGTGACATCTGGGGACCTGTTCACACGTATTTCTTTTCCTGATAAATCTCAATCATCCTGAAATTGTGCGCATGTGCACGAGCCTTATGACCATGCCCACAATTCACTATATATGACTTCCAACACACCCCCAATTAGCCTGGTTTGCATATAAAGGGCCATCGTTATTTTAGTTTTGAGAAGAAATGGCGGAAGAATTGGTGAAGAGCGTGAGGAAGAAGAAAAGTTCACAGACTGTCACGTTGAAGTAATGGTTGGAGAAAAAAGAAAACATCTATTATTTGGAGGCCTTAGCTCTGGCGTTACAAACAAAATAAAATATGCTGAATGGCAAAAGCAGAGCCCCGGACCCGACGAGGTTAAGAAGTGGTGTGATGTCAAGCGCAGCGCGAGTGTGCAGGTCACTGGCGGAGGAGAGGGGACCCTGTGGAGGAGGAGAGGGGACCCCAGCGCTCTCTCCGCTTGGTGAGCACATGGCTTGTATCCTGCCATCAGTGGCTTCGTGCCTGATGACTTGGGAGACACAGATCCACCTGCCCAGATGGAAATTTGTGCTTGGGATGAATACCATGGGACTAAATATTACATGTATGACCTCAGAATTGCAGTCTCAGTATAAACCCAGTATAATAAGTGCATTGGGAAATCTCTGCATGAAACATACACAGATTCATGTACATTTGACATTTCATTTGTCACCCTAGAACAAGTCAGCACCAGTAGGTCTGATAAACTCACCCCGATAGCTCAACCACTCACACAGTATGGGTGGGAATTGCCAATTTGATATTATAACAATACTTGGGCCACAATACAATTAAATTACACATCTTAATGTTTTGTGATACAAATGCATGTTGCCATTTAATACTGCAACATTTTCCAATTTTTCCTGCCACTTTTTACAAGAAAAACAAACTGTGTTCTTTCGTTTGAGCACAGTAAAGAGCTGTAATATAGCAATTCCCCTTAAGGTGATAAAATATCAAAATGAGTTATGAGTAAAGAGCCATGAATCAATAACAGACATTCATGACCTTTCAGACTAACAAGCATTCTTTCAAGAACATGTTTCTTTCATTTTCAAAAGCATTATTTGATAGATCGACACTATGGTATTGTTTTAACTCTATTAAAAGACAAGGAAAATGTTGCTACAATAGCGTATGAATACAGTATTACAATATCAGTGTCATTTTTTTTCTTTTACACAGACATGTACTGTACTTTCATTTCAATTTATACATTCTGGCACATCGTCTAAAGTAGAAATGTTGTGAAAGTTTCACACTTCAGTAACACAAAAATACATCAAAATGTGCCATAAGAAAATCTCCCTGCTGTATAACCCGCAGTCAGCAGCGACCTTGCTGGTGTCAGCAACAGTCAGTGTGTGAAACTGATCCTTTAACAGCTTTATAGGGATTTACAGATGATGTATGTTTGGCCCGGACTACTTGGCTGTTCAGACAAATGACATTCCAGTCTGGGAGGCAGCGCTCGCCACAGAAACAAAGCTGAACGCATGAAACTGGATCTGGGGGGCTCGGTCCCCACTGGGCCTCAAAGATCCTCCAATCTCTTCCTGGAGAATGTAACCTGATCTCACTGAGGGGATATATGGATGGAAGGAAGGAAAAAATGAAGGATAGCTGGAGATAGAGGGTTGAATGGATGAATGGATGGAAGGATGGATGAAATGGATGGATGGATGGATGGTGCATCAATGTGTGATTCAAGTAGCTTTTCTGTATGTTTGCATGTGTGTTTGCACATATGTGCACTATATACATGAACACGTGTTTGTGTGAGAGAGAGAGAGTGATAGCAAAAGAGAGAACATTCTGTTTGTGTGTGTGTGTGTTTGTGAAAGACAGTATACAGTGAATGTCATATGGTTGGAGGTTTCATACCTAAATACCACAAACCGTCATTAATTCAGCCTGCAGGGCCAATAAAATCAGTAAAGCAAGGGCTATTTAGAGTGCTCAAAATGGCGTGCACATAACGACCGGAGGGACCAGTTAATACAACCATTTTACATCTAGATATTTCCCATTTCTCTCTCTCTCTCTCTCTTTCTGTACGTGTGTGTTTGAAACAGGGTATGCTGGAGCCCACAATATCTAAAATTGTACCCTCCTTTGTCTTTTTACTTCCATACAAAACTCCCTTTATATCATTTCACCGTTATTCTCTCTCTTCTCCCTATGAAACAATCCCTCTGTCCTCTCTCTCTATCATTCTCTCTCTCTCTTTCGTTCTCTTTCCCCTTAAGATATGTGTAGCAGCAGCTCAGCTCCATATCCAGCAGCTGAAAAGCCATTGGCCCCTCCCTCAGTCTATGAGCCAGTATAGTTTATGTACAGTATAACATCTTACTATTCAGAGTCAACACTGGTAAAGTGTCCTCTGCCCTGTGTCAGTGGTTTGGAGGGGGTTAGAGGGGGTGACAAAGACTCCCTTGACAGACAGCTAGAGGCCTGCAGATGCCGCTTCACGTCACTGGAAACACCATTCCCCTAGCCACTGATCCTCTTTCTCTCCTCCACTTTCTCTCTCGTTTTCTGTTTCTCTGACCGTATCACAATGGGCAACAATCACAATTTCACGTCCACTCTCTACTCCCGCTCTACACAGACACAAGTCTCTATTGAAGAATCTATCTGTCTGGCTGTCTGTCCCCGGCAATAAGGACTATCATCCTTCAACTCCCGCTGCTGTTTATTTTCCCCCCACTAAGCCCTTATAAAGTATTCTGGGGTTTGCATAGCACAGAGCTTCCTTTCTTTCCTTCTCGCTCTCTGTCCCCATTTTAATCACGCTGTGTAAAAAATATGGGGATTATGAGATTTGCATTGTTTCCACATGAAGTAGTCTGTGGGGCTGTTTTTTAGATGTCAAACAAGCGAGCACTGTGTTCACAACAAAAAACACAGTTGCACACACTTACACATACAGGGCAGAGCCCACTCTGGGGCTCCAGAAGGGAAAATCCCAGTGGTAGCAGGCTCAGCTCTCTCAGCACACATCATTAATTAATCTCAGAGAAAAGGAGAGAAGAACAACTGTTACCCCTTTTGATTTATGGTGGCGTCTCTGTATTTAAGAGACGCTCCAGAGTTTCACACCACAGGCACCGACCAGCAGTGAGTAAAGCACAATCCCCAGAGTGGAAAGGTGAAGGTTTGTTTTCCTTTATCCCTAAGAGAGGGAGAGGTCATCTTGTTCTCCTTTTGCCTTACTGGAGCAGAGGATTGAGAGAGGGGGAGAGAGAGAGAGAGAGAGAGAGAGAGAGAGGGAGAGAGAGAGGGAGACAGGGGTGCGGTTTCCAGACTGACATAGCATCCCGCTGATTTCCATTAGGCTCCTGGAAGTTACTTGTCCCTCCTGCGACTCTCTGTGCCTCTGTCAGTGCTATTTCAAGTGCAGCGTGCCTTAGGCCAGATCAATACATACCCAAAGCAAACAGAGTGCCGAACACACTCATATTTACTCTTCCTACTGCAGTGCAGAGGGAGGATGAAAGGTGTGCTAACTCCACAGCGTTCTGGGACACAGTGTTCACAGCAGTTTTCTCCTGCAGAAAGGATTCCAGGTATGGAGAGACAGAGAAGGAGGAGTCAGGTATAAGCTTTAATGTTGAAAAAACAGTGTGCGAGCACTTTTTGCTCTCGCTCAATCTCCCTCCACCACATCCCTCCACCCCTTATTCCATCTCGGAGAGAGTGAAAGTGATAGATGAGTGGCGCGAAAGTCTAAGATTACCAAACTTAGGGGTAGGGTATAAAAAAGCACAGCGAGTTTCCCCAGGAAGAAACGAAAATGATGGAGAAGTTTCCTTTTTTGACGGAGCAGGCATGAAGTGTTCTCAACGACAGTGTCTGCTCAGAGCCAGCATCGACAGGCAGTGGGAGGCGAGGATAGAGGATGTCAGTCATGTTCTGACTGAGAACCTGGCTGGGCCTGTCAGCCATCTTCCCCATATAGGCTTCTGAGGCTTAGAGATAGAAAATGAGAGAGCGAGTGAGAGTTTGAGAGAGAGAGAGAGAGAAAGAGAGAGAAGGAAGCAGAGAGACAAAGACAGGCAGAGAGTGAAGGGTATGAGAGAGAGAGAATACAGAGTCATGCAAGAGCACTGCGATAAAGCCAGTGAATGAACACAAGCATCAGTTATGCAGAAGCAGCAATTAACAGAGATTTCTTATTTGGGGAGAAGGAAGGAGGAAAAGACAATTCCCATTGATGTCAGGCTACCGTGGTTTCTAGCTCAGCTCTAAAGAAAGGAGCAGATCCAATCCTCTTTTCAGCCCTTATCACCAATTCACACATAGAATCAGACTTCATATCATCTCTGTGCAGAATAGAAAGTATGCCAAATGGAGCTGGGGGATTTTGTGTGCAGTTTCCTATTTTCGTTAAGGTTTAGGTCCTGATGCTGAGAGAAGGGAAGCTCAAGTTTAATTAAATGGAGCCTAGAACACCTGCGGGGATGATACCAGCTAGATAACAGATGATAATGCAGCTGAAGATATACACAGATATAATGAGTTTAACAATTAAGATGTATAAGAATATAGGCTGTCTGAAACTAATACCTTTCTGTCTCTATTAGGCTACTGGAATTTGATGAAGCTAGTAAAGGACATAGTAGTACTGATCTTATAAAAGAGTCTCTCGCATTATGACCCATGACCTGGCTTGCTTGTTTAAGAGGAAATACACTGCAAGTAGAGATACAAATTGGGGTCTGGTGAACGCCCCTAGAGCCATATGTAATCCTCATGACAGGAAGGAGCCTGTGGGGATCTTGGGTGGCATGACTGTGACCCTATAGCAGGTCACCTCAAAGGCCAGGGCAAGCAAAAACAATCCCTCCTTTCAAGGAATATCCTCCTTATCCAGGACACAATCCTCATGTCCCCCACTGTAAACAGAACGATAGATCTTCTGTCAGCACTTTTGTCACATCGAACTTTATTACAAGGTTAGCCGAAATGTCAGCTGCTCCCCCCGCCTTGGCATTCAGTTTTATGGTTACATCTCAGCCTGCATGGAAAATGTCCCCTCCTCACCAAGAAAATAAGTGAACTCAGTACTTCCTCTCCATTCACTCTGCAAGTGATGGGCTACAGAACACTACCATCCCTGCTAGGGCAAATATAAAACAAATAAAACATAGAAATATAGCTGTTATATCCCTCAAAAAGCAAACAAATATAGGCCCAGTGTTTATAGACAGCGTTTAATTTATATTGATAATGCAATAGCTTTCCTCCTGTGATCTACATTAACAGCAAAACCCACCACCACCACAAAACAATTACAGAGGAAACACTGGAGCTACTTCTCTACCCTGAGTTTAGAAATAGTCATTAAAAACATTCAAGGCTTTGTTTATAGATTATGCTGTTTCGAAATACCACAATTACCACATAATTGGTGGTTGATGTATAAGGGGTTATGGTAGGCTTTAAGCACCATTAACCTTCTATAGAGATCCAAAGCTTACTTATAGGTCCTGTTGGCAGAATGCTTTCTATGAGGGTGATTTTTCAAGGGCTCTATTGATATCTAATGGTTGTATAAACTCTGAGGGCAGAGTGATGAGTGCAGCGCTGTCGTCATGCAGGGAGGCTAATGGAAAAACTGTTCCAGCCTCTGCTCCTGCATTGTACATATGATTACAGATATGTGGTGGGAAGAAATAGGCTGTGTTAAATGAGAGTTGATAAGAAGAATATGAAGTCTCAGGCTCCAGGGTACAATATCAATACCGTGTATCACTGTAATCCGCAGCCTGGTAGATTTTCATGGTGCTGTAAAAGACAAGATTGAGTTACAGTGACCTGCCTCTTTCACTGACGTGGCCCATAGTGTGTGGGTAGATAGGGTGGGGGGTGGAGGAAGAAGAGTGTGTGGGGTTGTTGGAGTCAAGGTTCCCCAGAGGTGGTGCTGGATGGTAATGTGGAAAGGGCCGTAATTAATGGCCAGTTGGGTGAGGGGGCATTGGGCAGCGGAGTGTCTGCGTTGTGGCTCTCTCTGCTGGGGTGTTTCGTGATGGCCCCCTCACCCCCCTCACCCAGGGCCCCTGGGGCCATCCTTCATTCTTATTTATGAGCTTTCACACGGCCACTCAGCTCCGCTGTAACACCACTGCATCAATTCCTCAAGGTCGACAAGGAGCTAAGCTGCTGCTGTTGAGCTGTATGCACGAACAGCTTAAATAGGCAGGGTCTGTGTGTGTGTGAGTGTGTGTGTGTGTGTGTGAGTGTGTGTGTGTGGAGACCGTCGTGACTTCCTATTGCATTTCCTTCTGTCCTGTTCAGGAGGGGGTATACCTCAGAGAAGCCATGCAGTAAAAAACCCAGGCTACCACACCCAGTCCTGCTGCAGAGCTACCCCAGGACAAGGTTTCCCCGTGGGCATTAGAGAGACACCCTGCAACAGCACGCAGGATTCTTCATCGCATTCTGATGGAGAGGTTGCAGTGATAGCTAATTGCAGAACCTGGTAGAACATGAAAAATGACTGACGCAAAACTACATGGTGAAAAGTGACAGAGGGGAAAAGTGAAAAACAAAGCCATTCATGCCAAAGGTGTCTGAGATAAAAGGATTTTGAATAAATGTATAGCTGATCTTTTTGTTATTGAATGATAATCACACTGTTATTACACTGACATAAGTGGAGCAACATCACAGGGCCTTGTAATGCCGGCCTTGATACTGAAATCTAAGTTAAGAGGGTCTACCTGAGATAATGCAGTACTTGAACAGACAGACACGTACTTGACCCAGAGGATGGTGGCATGGTTAGGGGAGGAGAAAATTATAGTCTGGACAGGCCCATGACCTTCGCCCGTCCCTGCCTCTCTACTTCATACTAATTCAATTTCCATGTGACAAGGCTAGCCCTGAGCCTGCTATATTCTTCTGTAACACAAATGACTAACTTTCCAAAACTTTGTGCTTCTTGGACTTCTGCCACCACATGCCAGCCTGGTAGACGGTGACTTAGGCAACAAAGTTTCAATCAAGCTCAAGCTGTGAGGGACACAGCGCAGCATCATCCCTCTTCTAATGAAATTAGCGGCCTTTGTGCATAACTGAATGATTCAAGGTCGGGGGTTAGTGGTCAGGGCAGCGGGAGATGAGGAGGGGAAGGTCGTCAGCGTTGTACCCAGGCAAGGAGACACAAGCTCCGGGTAAGGAACTTCCTTAGGGGAGGCTAGGCGCTGGGTGGGTGCGTGACACAGAGCCCATAAAACTGCCCCTTGGACTGAGGCGCTACATTTCAGGATCTTACTCATGTTGCTCTGGAACATCTTGTATGACTCTCAATCTGAGTCACACCCGACTTCCGGTTTCCTGCAAACAATGTTTCCATTTGTCTCAGGCTTTGACTTTCCTTGAGATGATCATCTTGTCTTTCTCATGGGACCTTCAAACATTAAAGTAGGAAAGGTTGTCACTGCGATGACCACATCTTTCAGTCAAAAAAAGTGGGCGGTGTTGTCAATGGAAAATGAAGACAACATTCAGCAGTGAAAATGGAGTGAGGGAGTATCTTTAAAGAAACGTTAAGGCAATGTTCAACAGCTCAGACAATAATTCGGTCTTCTGACTTTAACAAAATAAATATAGCTTTATGTTCTAGACTCACAAGTCCCTTTTATATCCTGTAGCGTTTTTGTTTTCATTGTGGACATTGCCTATATTTTCATTACGTTACCCCCTTTAGATTTATAACACATCTCAACTGATATTAATAGTTCAATAACAAATGGTAAATTTGGTCATTACTCTTCTGGTCTATATGAACATGGCTGTGTGAACTGAATCGAATTGTATTGTATTGTGAAGAAACTGTACAGTTTCAAATATTTTTCTGCCTGCCTGTACACTTCTTGGTCTGATCAGTCACTAGAAACAGATTGACAATTTTTGGTCTATGACACCCTTTGAAAAATGTCCTCAGGTTGTGTCTGTGGACTCAGATGTTGAGAGCTCTATCTCGGGCAGGAAATCAGGGCATGGCAGAATAGGGGACAGCTTGTCTCTTGCAAAGCAGTAAGTCACAACTACAATGTGAAAACGCAAAGGACGGTCAACTACATTATCATTTAATTAAAGGGTTTCACTCCAAAACACTATATATAAATATTGGAAAAAAAAAGTCAGTATTTCAGAAACATAGATTATTGTATCCTTAAAGCAATATGTGCTATGCTTTCATGCCAACAATCATTTTGTCAAGGTAGGTGACATTAGTAATAGCAATTCACATACGTCGACAAAAAAATACTACACTACATGAACAATAAAAGCTATGTTTTGTAAAACCATGCCTCACATTATCTGAACCATTCATACTGTGCTGTACATTTTTCTTCTCCATAAACAGCAACCACCCACCATGTTTAAGCACGACATGTCATTTTGGCTTTTAAACATAATTGTCTTCCTCCATACAGTTGATATGGTTGTCATAGTGAGTCTAATTAAACTAAGCCTATTTATGTTATTCCACAAATTGCATTATTGTCTTGGTTCCCAATAGATGAAGCGGATGAAAAATGCATACCACAAACAAACACGTGAGGGAAATCATAAACCTTGACACACCCTCCACTCTCTCTCCAGAAACCACAGTAGCAATGGGCCATGAAAATGCCTCACCATCACGTATTAACATCAGTGGCAAGCTAATGATGTGGCCAAGGCTTTAATTCGTTTTGCATTGGGGAAACTATCTAGCAGGCACACGTGCATGAATACCATTAGGGTGCTGCTCATGAGACACAACTATATGGAGGGCAACTCGCTGTGGAAAGAGTCGGCTGGTGACAAGTGTGATGTGAAAAACACTTCCATTTAACTTCCATCTAAAGTAGATGGGCATAATGAATAGCTGTTGCGGCGGTTGTGGCCCCTTTCATCAATAGACACAATCACTGTTTGTTTGGCTACGTGTGTGTGTGTGTGTGTGTGCGTGCATATGCATGTGTGTGAACTCACTATGACCATATCCACAGTCATATTCAATTGAGTTACATTCAGTGCATCACCAAGCCATCTGACATCCTATAAGAGGTTCCTTTATTGAACAATAAATAAAAGTGTATTGGCTCAATATGATTCATATTGACCCCTGCAGTCACTGAAATAAATAAATAAATAAACAATATCATTTTCCAGAACTGTACATTTTGCATTGCCTCCTATGTGGTTCCATGCTCTTTTGTGTGTAGCTGACCAATTCTAAAAACCTGCAGGGGACAGTATCATCAACACCTCATCAACACGTGACATTCATACATGCAGTTGATATGACCGCGGCAGATAAAGTGTCCATGCTTGCATGCCTCCAGTTACACCAACATCCTCTCTCAGCACTATCTGACAGGATCACAATGTGCCAGCAATCAGAATTGGCTTATGGAACCAACATGGCCGATCCACTGCATAGTGATGAGGCCAAGCCCAGAGGTTGAAAAGAGCTTTGTGGGGGAAATTGAAGAATGCTGAGAATAAATGTTTGCTCTATAGGATGTGCCGGCCACAGTGTGCTGTGTTGGTGAATAAATGATGAAGAGGAAGAAGGCCCTGTCCTGCTGAGCTTGTCAGCTTTGGACAGCCGTGTGCGTGTGTGTGTGTGTTTGGGAGGATGGGGGCAGAACTGAAAGGACAGCTGGACCATTATGAATCATGTTCAATGTTATGTATGTTTGAATGTCAGCACTTTGTTATATGAAAAATGACTGAAGTCATTTTTCTACACATTTGCAAAGACCAGAGATTTGTATACTGAGACAGTATTCTCCCTTCCATATACGAGAACCTATTTTCTCAGCAGTGAGGATCTGGTTGAGCTTTCCCAACCCACTAGGTCTGCTGAGCAAACAGCATACTAGCCATTAGACAGGTTTGACGCAAGGACCACCACATATTCTTATCTATATTCTGTACTCCTTTGCTTTATGCCATTACTATTGCTGCTACAACAACCCAATTTCCCCACAGGGATCATTTAGGCTCCATCTCATCTCATCTCATCTTTTCTTATCTCATCTTATCAAAGCACAGTTCAATAATGAGAGACCAGAACAGACTTTTGGCTTGCTTAACTCTAATCTATCTAAATGAGCTATGCATGAAGGATGACAAAATATCATAATGCTGAAGTGGGTATATTTTCATTGATATATCTAAAAGCATGGCTCAAAATGAGTCAATTGTTCTGCGGCTGAAGCTGGAGAAACATTTTGCTTGCTTGCTGTAAATATGAGGTAATTCCTGCAGTATCTGCTATTCCCTCTAGGGCTTAATTATTGAAGGCCACACTAGACCCTGTCCTGCTGAGTGTTTGTGTGCATGCACGTGTGTGAGCATGCATTATGTCTGTGCGTTAGACACACATGTTGCGGAGTTGCTGTTAGGCCCTGTTCACACCTGGCATTAACATGTATCTTGGGTGATCCGATCACAAGTGGACAGCTCTAAGTACAGGTGTGAATGCACCCAAGACGCATAGAGGACGCATTGAGATCCGATCGTTCAGACCACATTCGGAGGAGGTCTGGGCTGCATATGGCCACATTCTTTTAGCAGTGTGTACGCCAATGTGTCCTGGGCCACAGTGAAGGACCACCTATTCAACTCTGCGTAAATACGTACGTTTCGCCGCGGCTCTCCTTTTGTTCCTTCTTTTTCTCATCTCCAGTTGGTTCTCAAATAGCGTAAGCTAGCTTTGTCCACGACGTCTGAAAATTTCGAAAAGCCCATAGAGATATATTACGAATGCGTCAAACATCTTGGGCGATTTGGTTTGCCTGGAACACACCAAGGAATAGACCCAGTCCGTATTGTTTTGATTTTGTCTTCTTCTACAACAACGCATTTGGTCTTTGCAAACGGAAATGATGTGCGTGTTTATAGAGCGGGGAAGTGAGATCCAATCACAAGTGGTCACTCGAGACGCATGTGGAGACGCATTCTAACGCCAGGTGTGAAGTGACGTACTAGAGCTGTCCACTTGTGATGCCAGGTGTGAACAGGGCCTTAGTCCACCAGTGTCACCAATGCAGTACGTGAACAGAATGACTCAAGTGCCTGTCAAGAGATTTCTCTCTGGGTCATAGCCACTTAGGAACTGCAATTTATACCCCAAATCTCTGGAAGCTCTTTACTGTACGTTCCAGATTCAGTATGACAGACCCTCCAGAAGTACTGTAAACAACAATGCATCTGACAGAGCAGACACATTACATGGTGGTACGTAACCAACTCAGAAGGGATTTAGTCCCTTGTTCCCTCTGCAGCATGAAAAGCAAAGACGCTAAGAACTCAAGGACAACATCTCTGTTCACTGTCTAAGGGATGACGTTGATGTCATTTTTTTCAGTGACTCAGGCAAGGTGATGTCACAGTATGATGCAAAGCTGACAGGCACAAATCCACACAAAAAACCCTCGTGAACAAATACACACAGACCTTCAAGGACATCATGTTGAATTCTTTGTCACTCATGTGCATGATGAAAGTTGATGTTTTGATAACTCCTGGTGCATAAGACATGACGTAAATACGGCACTCGGGAAAGTACTCACACCTACAAGGATGCACACATACACTCATACACACACCCGCTAACACACACACACACACACACACACACACATACATATATACACAACAAACAAACTCACCCCAAACTTATGGTGTGAATGTGTGCGTGCAGTGTTGTGATGAGCCATGGGGGTGTCACCTGCTCCTGTGTGTGGCTGTGCTCAGTGGTGTTGACGGGTAGAGGGGGGTTATGAGATAGGTGCAGTGACAGCGGTCTTTCAGACTGCAGCAGGTGCTGTCAGCCCACTGTCTCCCCTCCCTCTCCCCCTCATCTTCCTGCCCTCCTTCCTCCTCTTCCATATATATAGGTTTGTAAAGCATCTGCACTAACTTGGGCTCCATCTTTTGCATATTTTTGCAAAAATCTATTTCAGTATTTTCAGTATTCAGTGTTTTATACAGTTATACAGTTGGGGAGAGATAAAAACTGACTCACTAGGACAGACATATATTGCTGATGCCAGAGGAAAATATACTTTTCAGTAATTGGAAAGCCTGGATGATTTTCCCATTGATGTCCATGGATTTGTGAAACTGTACAATGAGGGTTTCAAAGGCTCTAGCGTCATGAGAAATCATCATCGAAATACCCGTTGACACTTAAATCAGTTAACAAACATGAAAAACACCAAAGTTGGTATAATGGAGACCGTCAGTCATGTTTTTATGCCATTATTTCAAGTCTAGCTGTATTTATGGAATCATGACTTCCATTGAATTACAGGCATTTTCCATGACGGCGAAACAGATGGAAGGCCTGCCTGACCACATGTAACATGTTTAGTATCATCAGATAAATGAACAAACATACCTAAGCCTGATTAATCTTCACTGTCACATATTTCAGTAAACACAAAGAACTGGATGGATAGTCAGCGGAATACAGCACTTAAATATACAATACACACGCAAACACACACATATGCAATACAGACACACGCACATACACTAATATAGAGTGTGACTGGTGGCAAAATAACTGTATAGTGCATGCTAGTAAAGAGAGGAATTAAGTTGACAGCTGTCAGTCAGTGTTTTATGTTCCACAAAGGATTACAGTCAGAGTCCATGCATTAACAAACACCTAATTACCCTCAGTGCTTTTCATTCAGATGCTATAAATATTTAATGGTACACAGTAATAAATGATGTAGAAATTAATTCACCAGCACGGGGTTAGACAACTATGTCTGGTAAACCTGCGATGAACAAACCAAGGAGGCCATCTCAGCATAAGGTCTTTTAATACAGGAGTAATTAAAAAAGTTGGAAAAAATGTTGACAGCAATAACAATGCAATAAAACTCGGTCACAGTTCAGGGATTTACACCACGATGGAGTGTGTCGATACAATTCTTGTCGTAAATTGTCTTAGTAATTACATTTCTAATCCGTGGCGTAAACACTAATAGGGCGTAAAAACAAAGTCTATGTTAACATGCTCTAACTGGGTGCTGGTTCGTGAAAGAGCTGCTGGTTAACTACTGCAACGTGTTCTCACAGCAACGGTCGTAGATATCTTATGAAAGGCTACACACCGTTGATCCGTACTATACCATACCTTCAGCCATACAAAATCAATTAAAATTACTTTGCTTGAGGTTAGGGAAGTAAAGCACACTGGTGAAGGTTAGGGTAAGGCTTTGGTCGCGGTTAAATAAGAAACACTTTCACCGAAAATGTAGTCACTGCAGAAAACGTCTTTGCATGAGTCAGGAGTTGAACCCGGACAAGACAAGTGTACACTGCCCATCCACCACCCAACCTCCACACCCTCACTCTCCACTGCGCTACTTCAATGTGACTCTTCTGCCTGTTTCAGTGATGTGAGCTCCGCCTCCAGCTTCACGCGATTTGTACAATATCATATGAGATTACGCCGCATTAGGTTTTGGTAACTATAACTACAAAACTTAATATCGGAACAGGCTGAACACTGCTGTACAAAACAGTGCAGCCCATCCATCAATGATGCTCTCAATGTAAGCCACCAATTAGTGTCTTCCCTAGTGAAACCCAGAAAAAAAAGACATCAAGGGTCTTGTTCCCCTTTTCAGCTGTGTTCACATGCATTGTCGTGGACAGGTATTGATCCACTGAGAAATGAAGAGGAAGGAAATCAATAGATTTTACATGAATGCACAACAAGCAGTTTCAGTATGTGTGGAGGATAAAGGCGGAAAGCCACACAGAAATAGCAACGCAAATGTAGATACGTGCACATACCCACATGCATGGGCACACAAATATACACACATATATAAACACAGACACACACACACACAAAACAATAACAATAAAAGTGGTTTTAGGGCCAAACCTGTAACCTGCTACACCACCATTATCCCTGAGGGTAAGGAAGTTGGGCCAAGCTGGCCACACTCCACTGGAGAGATTTAAGAGGTGTCTGGATTAAAGCCAGGGATTTCATTTATCTGGAGAATCTGGGCTGACAGTGGCTTCGGTTCCTAGTGATACACACATTAAAACCATCAAAATGCATCTCTCTCTCTCTCTCTGTTTCTCTCTGACTCACTCTCCCATTCTTCCTCTCTCTCTCTCACACAGTGTCATTATGTGTGAGCCTCTGTGACTTTGGAAAAACCTACAATCCAATCACAGGCCTGTTACAGATTAGGCCTAAATGACATATCATTACAGCTGACCAACAGCCAAGTGGACCAGATAGACATACAGGCAGACAAGCAGACGCCCATGTAGACCTCCATCTACCAGCCAATCTGCCGCCATGGTACAGAGAACAGATAGTCCAAACCGCTCATTTTATTGCCAATCAAACTGCAGGCCTTTGGTTGTATGGCAGATATAATTGCCCATCATCACTGGTCTACAGTCCAACTACTAACTCAGAACTACACTGAAATGTTCTGTATTATCAGTTATAGGGAAGAGGGCAGACGCATGCAGGTTTGTAAGATGTGTGGAGCTCAAACTTGTGGCGAGGACATGTGCACAGCCAGCTAAGTGACACATGAAAAGCTTCTCAGAGTTACAGTAATCAGGAGAGAGCCTCAAATCTGCCAGAGAGTGGGGTGGTGAGTAATTAAGCCTTGTTGGCATAGCAGACATAGGCTTCATTTCACTGATTCCTTCTCTCTTTGTAAGTATCAACTTGTGTGTGTGTTCACGCGTCTATTCTCTTCTATACTCTATAGGTTGGCCTCATTGGCTTCAAACTGTTTGCTGTACATTTACTGTCTAGAATAAATGTGTAATCTCTACGTGTGTGTGTGTGTGTGTGTGTGTACTCATCATGACCACACACACACACACAGCTGCCTACGTTGGGCATCTTCAGACTGGAACAGAGGCTGTCATAGCGATCCAACGTCAAAGCCAAGCTCAAGTCACAGTTAGACCTGAAGGCATAACCAAAGTCCCTATCAATTCTCCGTCCTTTTCTTTCATGATGAGAAGAAAAAGGGCTCAAGTGAGATTATAATATATTGTACTTCAGTCCTATCTGTTTCACATCAAAACATTTTATTTTGGTCCCATGGTCCATCTAAATAACCGTTTCAAGACAAGCTTGGTCTGGGGAGACGTGTGGCAGGAGGAACCAGGGGTAACGGCTTGTGGGGGATTAGAGCCTCTGCTTGTATGACACATCTGTCTAGTAACCCATGTCCCTATGGCACAGTGCTTATAGCCCCATTAGTCACTATAGGCACATAAAGCCTCTGCCTTGACACCTTGGGGAATTGGATTACATCATCTCTGAATCAGATTCTTCTTTTCTGACCTCTTTCATCAAATGAACAAGGTTATTATTTAATGACAGATACATTTGTTTCCATCTCTTTACCTGCTTTGGTCTTTTGTTGAATTCCTAACACTGCATGCACAAAATAGCCGAGCAGTATTTAGATGTTTTTTGTGATTATTGCAACCAAAGATGTTTGATTTTGCGGTGACAAACATACTACATATTATAGAAACTACTGGAAATATTTTCGTGCTCATTCTTTTTTCTTTTTTTTTCTGAACCGAAAAAACGGTTGCAACATCAATGTTGCAACCAAGCTAAATACTGAGCTTGGATTCCAGAATTTCTAAAATATACCTTTAACTCAACATCAGCACACAAAACCCCAAATAAAATCTGCCCATGTTTCATGGACATAAAACTTTACAGTTTCATTTAAAAAGTGCCCATTTATGTTTGAGGTAGTCTATGTGGTGTTCTGACTAACGGTACGCAAAACAAAGGCTCTGGATAAATGGAAACTATATTGGTGCAGTTTATTCACCCCTACACCTGTACGGGTGAATAAAACTACAACTCACTGTCATTCTCCATCTCCTCCTTCTCGTTGGTTGTAGTATAAGACCAAGGTAGACATAGTTTACTGACCTATGGTTTTATTAGACCGTTTTATGTGTGATGATTGGCCAAACTTAGAGGTGTTCTGTTGGTTTGGTCTTTTCATGTCAAATAATGGTGATAACTTTGTTCTAAATAAGCTCTCTAAAATGTTGTGGGGATTGGTTGAAGTCTTTATGTAATGATCTCTCATTAATTGTCCTTGACTTCCATTTATATGTTGTATTTTTATTTTGAAAAGTGCTATATTATCATTATTATTATTATTATTATTATTATTATTATTATTATAAGTTACAGGGAAGTACTGAAAGTTAATTTAGTATACTTTTCTGTGATTATCAATTTACCACTGTCTTGAGGCAGTAAACCCCACCCATCTAGCACAAAGGATAAAATAGCAGGATAAAATAATTATTACAAGGATTATTTACAAATACTATTTTATTGGGGTCTGTACTATGACTCTACAGTAGCAGTGCAAGATAAACAACTGGCAGCTGGAGCCGACACCTGATTCCTCATCTCTATAGGGTGAATGTATTGGTTTCGCTCTGATAAATAGGCCTAACTCCCTCTAGCTACCCAGCATGCAGCAGACCCTGAACCAGCTCATTTCGCTAGTGAGAAACGAGAATGGGAAGAGAGAAGAAAGAGAAAGAGCGAGCAGACCACATTGGTACATTTCTTAGAAAAAAGAAGGTAGTGAGAGAGCGCTGAAAAGAAAATTGACCTATAACAAGGGGAAGTAGCACATTTTAAATTAATTTGTAATGGACTGCTTGAAGGCGGGCTAATAATTACATTTCCAAATTACTTAAATATATGGTGAACAACTTTGATATTTTTTACTTCTCTCCAGTAACCTTCCCTCCAGCTCTCTCTCTCCTTCTCTTTCTCTCAATGAAGCTTTTCTACCTATTTTACCTTTGTCTGCAGTGGCAAACATAGGTCTCACACACACACACACACACACACACACACACATTTCTAAGTCTTTTCACCTTTGCTTGTTACCCACACAATTCCACTTCCATTACATTTTCCTGTGGGTAACAAGCAAAGATTACAAGACTTTCACTAGTTTTGCAGCACTAAATAAATGTGACAATTTTTTCATCATCAACTGGAAGTAAACTATTTTTCTACTATTTTATCCAGGAATGTT
>OOFE01050199.1:0-13559 GCA_900323365.1 Monocentris japonica
GTTAAAAAAAACTACAATACAACTATAATATAATGAAGAATAAATAGGTACAGTGGATGTTTGATGTTACAGGGTTATTGCACAGGGATTGTTTCTGACACTATGATTGATTTAAGTGTTCATCAGAGTGACGGCCTGTGGGAAGAAGCTGTTCTTGTGTCTGGTTGTTTTGGCGTACAGTGATCTGTAGCGCCTACCAGAGGGGAGGTGTTGGAACAGGTTGTGTCCAGGGTGTGATGGGTCTGCAGTGATGTTACCTGCCCGTTTCCTAACTCTGGAAGAGTATAGGTCCTGAATGGAGGGCAGGTTGGCACTGATGATTTTCTCTGCAGTTGTAGTCTGTTCCTGTCCTGTTTGGTGGCCGATCCAAACCAGACAGTGATGGAAGTGCAGAGAACAGACTGGATGATGGCAGAGTAGAACTGGATCAGCAGCTCCTGAGGCAGATTGAACTTCCTGAGCTGGCGCAGGAAGTACAACCATATGAAGACAGACAGACACACACACCCAAACAAAAGCATGCACAACCCTCATGCACCTATACATACATCTACTTTCCAAGTTGGTGGAGTTGGCGCAGGTGTGTGAATATAATGAAGCACGGTCCCAAATGCTACATTTGTTTCTTCACTTTTGGATGCAATTTTTCAGATGGCAGGCAGTTGTAGAGCAGGAGTATGGAAGATAACAGTTATTGAATTCCCCAAATAGCAGTGAAATCTGCACAAAGGGAGACAGAGTTGTCGTTACTCTTCAAACTTGATTCTGATATATAAATGGAAGAACTATATACAGAAAAAGAGCTTTGAGATGTAGCAAGGAATCAAGGTGGTTGTGGTCTGCGTTCAAGAGATTCTGATGCTTTCCATTCCAAAAAGTCAAATTATTGTCTGTGCCTATAAACTGATTTCTGGCACCTGTAGTTTAAGCCCAAAATCCTGCAATGTGCCCACCAAGATGGCTGAGTGATGGTATAGAGGATATTGTGAATACTGTACGCTGAGCCCAGCCACAGATGTAATGACATTAATGTTAAAACATAAAGGGAGCAAAGGGAATGTAAGAGAAAATGAATGGATTCTATAAATACACGCCTGTGGGAATTTAATCATTGAGAGTGTGAGATGCCTGGCGTGTGATTTTCCCCCATTAACAGCTTACCAGGAAATAAAACTATTTTAGTAAAAACATGTTAAATTTTGGCTTGTTTGCTTTGAAACTTTGATTTCAGCTCTGTTTCCTTGGTGATACCTGAGGGTCAGTCTGATGCCTGGAGCACAGCCACTCTCATCCTATATTTAAAATGAGATTCTTGTGCAAACTGCAATAACAACTTAGCAGTGTCTTCTAGTCCCATGCTTATTAGTGGGCTAGTGGCTTCTTTGCAAACAAGCACCACTGTCCAATAATAATATAATAATTTATTGATTCCCACCAGGGAATGTCTTTTTCCCTTGACCCCTCTAGGGAGTTTCAGAGCACAGTCAGTTACAGAACAGCACCCCTGGAGGGTTTCAGTGTCTTGATCAAGGACACTTCAGCAGGGTCCTGGAGGTCCAGGTCCTCCAGTTGAAGGATGATCTCTCTAACCATAACGCCACCCTGTCGTTACAAGTAAATAAGGTGCAGGGAAAGAAATAGTTGAAATAGTCTATGATAGATATGATAGATAGATAGATAGATAGATAGATAGATAGAAAAAGTAAAATTTAGAAATAGGTTAATATTTAGTTGTACTCCTTTTAGCACATGAATGTTTCAGTAGCAGATACTGTTTTGGTTCTGGGAGGCTGTGCATTCCCAAAGGCTTCAAGGCTTAATTACAGTATACTCCTACGTCCTAAAACTTTTGTCTTTGATACATGTACCGTGTAATATAGGGCTTGATATTAAATAACAGCACCTATCCGGACTGCGCTAGTAACAGAATTGTATCAGTATTGTATAACTATTGATTTTTGGTAGAAATTGCCATTTCTTACAAAGAGAATTCAAGTTTTATTGTTTATTGGCATTTATACTGAGAAAACCAATTGAATGCTGCCTCATTTTACAAAAAAAAAATAGGTAAATATACACAGAAAGTACCAATTTACTGCATGATCATATGCTCTTTTATTTAAAGGGGTATTAAGTCATCTCTGACCTCTGGCACACAATGAACACAATGCACATGAGATGCTAAAAAATGTCTCAAGCATGTGCAGTAGGCTGAACATACACATTCATTCATAAGTCAAACCCTCATTGTGATCAGATCCATCTAGTACTTAACACTGTTTTATCACTGCCATGACCATGTCTAAGCCAGAAGGCTGTGTGTGTGTGTTTGATAGAACCACTCAGGTGTTCTCCCCCAGGCCTCCCAGATATCATCAGTCATTATCCTCATCATCCATCAAACACCGCAGGTGCACGTGAGTATGTATGCCTCTCCGGTGCTCCCTTCATGTCTACCTTCCTTTTTCTGCTGCTCTTTCACTTGGTTTCCCATGGGGCCTTTCCAAACGTAACTCCCGGGGGGTCTGAGGAGATGCAAATTTGTACATTCTGTTGGAGCGCACTGATTTAGTGTGCAGAGAAAGAAAAGGAGAGGGGGGAAATATTTCACTCCTTTCCTCAGTGCCGTGTCCGGTGAGCAAATCATTTCCGCTGGTTACGAGTAGCAGGGCTCATGACACGGGTGGGACAGCTCGCAACACCTGGAGGGAGAATTCACCCTGAAACAGAATTAACCTTTTGTGTACATTAACACGACTCAAATCTAGAAGCTGGAGAACCAAGAAGACTCCAATCTCTGGAATCATGAAAATAAACTTCCTGTCAATGATCACTGGAACAATGTTGATGAGCTCTGTTAAACCTCATGGTTTTGAAATACTTGGGGGTTCCCAACAATCAATGCAGATATATGATATTCCACAGAGCAACAAACTAAAAACCGCTCATACTTGTCACTTCGCGAATCTCACCGTAATTGCATTTTGATGTTGTTTGCATTTCCCGTTGTCCTGTCAGCCCTGTTACTGACCACAAGATGCTTTCTCATCCCTCTCTCGCTCCCTCCATCCATCGTCTTTCCTTTCCAAAGTCCTGTCCCCCAGACCAACTTGGCACCCCCCCAGCCTGAACGCTGCCTAGTGGCTGATTGAAATGCTTTAATTGGGGCTTGGATGAACCGAGCCAAGTACATGTGCTTCTGCTCTGTGCCTCCTCTTGCTCTTGCATCCGCACTCTTCCTCTCTCGTCTCGCCTCCAACCCCTGCCTGCCAGGGCCTCAATAGTAGGGCAGCCGAGAATGTTTTCTCTCTTTTGCAGGGTTGGCGCAGTAAACTGGTAAACACCAGCCTGTAACGGAGGGGTGCCATTGGTGCATGCACCAACTGTG
Organism: Monocentris japonica; assembly: GCA_900323365.1. Lineage (NCBI taxonomy): Eukaryota > Metazoa > Chordata > Actinopteri > Trachichthyiformes > Monocentridae > Monocentris > Monocentris japonica. Next base: position 3,389 of record OOFE01050199.1, read on the forward strand.
ATGATTTTAAAGTGGGCAAAGTACATTGTGAGTTAGCAGCCTTCTCCATCACCCCCAAAATGAGTCTCTTAAACCCGATATTATGCTGTGCATCTGGTGTCACTGAGGGTTTGTTCAGTTTTGAAGAGGTGTTTGTGTTTGTTAATGGGACGGTTCCATTCACCCCTCTTAAAATGTTTAATACGACATCTGCGTTCCCTCAATGTGATTTTATTTATTTATTTTTTATTTATTTGTTTGGTTATACATGGAGCCAATCGCACAACCCATTAACATTAAATAAAGACACCTCTGTTCCTTTTCCTACACACCCAGATGGCGACCAATGGAATTGTTCCTTCAAAGCAAATTAGGGATGAGACAAAATGTACAGATGGAGGGCAGAAATTAATTTCTTGCAAATTACATTTCATATGTAGATTGCCGTCACATTAATGGTCTGGTTAATGCTTCTGCAAACCGAGAATAAGAGCAGGTTGCCATAGAGGGAGGGAGGGAGAGGCTTAGAGGAAATGAGAAAGAGTGAGGAAATGAAAGGAAAGAAAGAGGCAAAAGTGTGAGCGCGAGGAAAAGAGAGCAAGAATGAACGAGAGAGAGCATTTATGTCAGTGCTGAATAGTGTTGATATGAACTCAACACAGGCACTCGTGGCCACATACAGGGGACTGACACTCTCTTTAAGCAAAGTATGAGACCTTGGAGCCCAATGGCCCCTGCTTCTGCTTCTGCCTCTGCTTGCCTTGGACTTTACCCAGGTGAAATTACACGGAAAGCCACCTTCCCTGCTCCCCAAACCCACCAATTTTCAGCCTCTTAAGTCACAGATGCAAGCAATACGTTTGGCGTGTAAGGGTTGAAATCTGCAGTCAAGCAGTGGTGCCAGGCGGAGTGAGAGGAGAGAGAGAGAGAGGTGGAAGGGGAAGAACTGAAGGATATATGTGTGTGTGTATGTGTGTGTGTGTGTGTGTGTAGTGAAGGGAAGCATGCTGGCTGAGCTACTGTAGCATGGGAGCATGGGGAGCACTTTCGCTGTCTCACTCTCTCTCTCCCTCCTGTTCACTCTCTCTCTCACACACACAATCGCACTTCCCAGTTCACCTTGACAGCCCTCAAGGTTTGCAGAGACTGTCGTACCAGCCGTGGAGGATTTTCCCTACAACTGCACACGGGCAATTATGATTTCTCTATGGGAATAATTACAAAATGCAGTGAATGCATACTAGACACAGATTTCAAGAATCGATTTCAGTCAGACGCTCTTGTGAGAACGTGGAAGATGTAGTAATCACCATCTTCACACATCCTGACACTTCGTGACTACCCTGAGGTAGGGCAGACTAGAGGTGGAGGAGTTATAATCTTGGCAGTCAGACATAGGCGGTACAACCACTGCACAGTGGCATTTTCTATCTACTTAACTGATACTGACCAGTTCAGTTAGTCAATTGATCTTTGTATTGAGGGTTACATGGTGGAATGGTGTGATGCTATTGGATGCCTTCAAGCCAGGGATATAGCTAGGAAGGACCCATCCACAACTCAAACACACCTGCACACATTCATTTAATGATCAATTAGTGGACATATCCCGAAGTGACATTATGGGTTTTGGGTGCTACCCACATAGCGCACACCCACAGTCATAGCCAAACTTTCACTTGTAGTCTCCTGTTCAAAATCTGTCAAGGGAGAACTTTGTCAAGCCAAGCAAAACAAGCCAAATTTTATTCCTGCTTCTTCTAGTTGCTGGATCATATTTTTGAGAATTTCAAACCCTGTTTCAAAACTGGAGCTGGACCACAAAAGGCATTTTAGTCCAGACACTGTAGGGGCCCTCCATTAGCTTGGGGCCCAGGGTAGTCAGTACCCATACTCTCCCCACTACGGCCCCAGCTTCAAACCATTATGTCTGTCACACATATACCAGATAGGGAGGCAGGTGTTGATCAACAGGCAGTTTGCCTATTGGCAATTAGTTCCTGACCTGTTCAATTTGTCTTATCTTACCCCTAAGCAAGAGAGTTTTCAATCTCGCTTCTCCCACATTGAACGATTTGCCTTTGTCAGAAATCTCGATACCATTGTTTGCTAGTGCAGGACACGTTCTGGTAGAATGGTGTGTCAGTGTATGGTGTACAGTGAGTCAAAGTGAAAATTTCATCCTGGCAATTGTCATTTTTAACTGAAAAATATGTCTCAGTTTATCCAGAGTGCTTAACTGGGCAGTCGTAGCCTTTACAGTGAGATAAAAGTCTGCTTCTGGTGCAGGCTATTTTTGGGCTAAAATTGTGTGACTTTTGCTGTTCAAAAGAAAAATCACCCGTCTCTGTCAAGACTTGTTTTTATCATCCAGCTTTTACTTCCTCTGTCTTGTTCCATTATCCAGTCCTATTACGGTTTTTAGCAACTGGAGAGCTAGAGTGCTGTGCAATTATCAACCTCTCTAATGGTATCCCCTCTTACACGTACGGCCTCGTAAGGCTATTTTCTCTTAGTGGTGACCAACACAGTAAAAGCTGCTGCAGTGGACAGAGCCAGCCCACTTCTCTAGCAAGAAAAAGAGCTAGAGCACATATAGATGTGATACAAATTGAGATAAAACCAGAGAAACTCTCACCGGTGGATTAGAAGAAGCAATTTTCCACCATACTTTCTCAACTTGTTGCTGTAAAAGAACAAATCGATAAGCTTTGTTCCAAGGCAAGGCATCCACCCTGTAAATAAAAGGCATCTACCCTTATAAAATGGATGCTGGATAAAAGTAAATAAATAAAAAATGATTATGCATATGTTTTATTTTTTTCCCTGCCATAACCTTTGTCATGTTGCAGTTTTATGTCTCTATTTTGCCTCTCACAGAATATGATTTTGGTAGAAAAAAAATCTGAAATAAAAGAGGGTTTAACACTAAAATAATGGGTCATGTAAAAAAAAAAGCATTAATTCAAAAGGTTGAAAATTTATATTTAGTCATTTTATATTTAGTTCCCCTTGCAGAAAAATGAATTCAACTCTTAAAGTCTCTTTAAAAGCAACAATAATAGACTAAAAGAGACTGAAGAGACTGAAGAATCAGTCTCTCCAGGAATAATTAACAATACCAACAATTATTTCAACCCTTGCTTTCGTTCTGAACATCACATCACAGGTATCTCAGGGTGCTTTTGTCTTAATGATATTAAAAGACTTGAGCTAGAAGATGAGCCCCAGACTATCACCCTGTAGTTATCACAGTGTATCATTATTGTCATACTGTCAGTCCATATTAAGATTCAAAATCATGCATTTGATTAAAAAAAAAAAGGCAAAAAACAATAATTAGCAGAGGGTTATGTTTTTGTTTGTTTTGGGTGGCAGGGAGTGCAAAATGGTGATGCGGATGGCTGTCAAAGAGAGAAATAACAAATTAGGAAATAGCTGTGGTGTGTGTCACATATTACACTGAAATGTACTCTAATGGGTCAGTTGATAGCTTTGCTAAACTTTATAGAGCAACAAAGGGCTTAGCAAATACAATTAAACATAACAGCAGAGAGACTGTGTTTGCAGTGCCATGATAATTTTCTTTCCACATATCTTCTCTCCCCTGCAGAAACAGCCATTGCAGAGCTATCATACTTAACTGGGGTTTCACCACACCCACTCCTGACTCCAGAGCATCCTCCACTGCGGCAGCTCTCTCTGGGGCTTCCATTCTCTCCTTCTTCCCCACATATACTGTATATCCCTGTCCTCCCACGTCTGCTCCTTGACCCCTCGCACACCATCTCTTCATGCCCCCACAGCAGTCACCTCAAAACACTTTACTCTTTTTTTTTTTTTTTTCCAGGAAGCTGGTTCTACTGGGTTTTGGTTTTTGGTTGTCTGGGCCTCACAGAAACCGCTGCTCTTCCTACACCATGGGGCTTTCCTTGACGGTTGAGGTCAAGACCTCTACCGGTCAGCAGCTCTGGCTCGTGTGGTTTTTGTTTATGCTCTGAGTTTGGGGTTTATTCCCCTCTGTTGGGAATATTTTTTTTTCTCTTTCCAGCCCTTGCAACTCAGCATGCCTGTATATACTGTGTGTGTGTGTGTGTGTGTGTGTGTGTGTATGCGTGTGTGTGCAAGCGCATGTTTGCCTGACCATGTCAAGCTTCAGCCCACTGATGTTACTGAGCTTTCTCCTCAGCCAAAGGAGCACACAGCTCCTCCAACATCCATCTGTCTGTATCCACTTCAAAGGCAGACGAGGCTAAGACAGCTGAGCTCAAACACCGGAGAAGCCTGGATACAGGCCTGCCTGTGGGTTCTTCCATTCAAAGACCATGACCTGATTGTGTGTGAGAGAGAGAGGGAAAGAAAAAGTGGGCAAGCTCTACATATGTCACAAATTCAGACATGTGTGACAGGCACACAAACACACACACGGAGTGAAAAGTGCATGGGGTCAGGTGTGGAGTCGTGCGAATGGGTGAAGTGACATATAGGGAAAGTGGCCCCAAGGGACGCTATACTGACAGCCGGAAGGTGATCTGGTCTGAGAGTTTGTGTATGTGTGTGTGTGTGTGTGGAGCACTTGTACTTGTATCTGTCTTGGATGCTTGCTGCAGAGAGCCTGTTAGCATGCAACATTGTTTGGACAACAAAGACAGGTCACTTTTCTAAGCACTGTGGCATGTTAACCGGCTCTCTGCAGCAATCATCTACAGGGTTTGCTCATCTTTCCACTTGACACAACAGGGACATCTCTGGTCATTTAATGTGAATGTGTGTTTAATTGTTTTTGTAAGGAAAGGGCTGATGTGTGGTGTTTGCATGTGTGCATGAGAGTGCATATTGTGTTCATACACTGTATGCATATGGCAGTGTTTGTGTGTGTGTGTGTGTGTGTGTGTGTGTGTGTGTGTGTACTCGTGCCCAGGAGCATGTCCTTCTTTGCTAACAGCTGTGCAGCAGCTAGCTTAAATTGGTTCCTTCTTGTCCTTGTGATTCTCCCCCCAATGCTACCAGTAGACTGTAAGGTGTACACACACTCACTCACACACATACACTCTCTCTCACACACATACACACACACACACACCACTGATTCTCCCCAATGCTTGTCAGGGGAGCATCCTTTCAGGCAGCCAGTCGCTGGTGACACACACCTTTTTAACCATATACTGTATTTGCCATCAGAAAGATAGCCAGCACAAACAAAAGGAATTATCATTAGACGATTCCTGCGTGTGACCACTTTGCCTTGTTGACATCCAAACAAGCCATTCTTGAGTTTTTAATGAGATAAAAGGGAGCAAAATCCAATCAAAATGCCATTTTGAGTTACAATGCCCCTTTGCGGTCTTACTCCTTCGTAATAATTAACATTACGCTCAAGCCTCGGCAGATGAGGACCTTGTAATGAGGATAGTGAAGTAATGATATCCCATTATGACATGCAGATTCCTCGCTGAATACACTGCCAGCGTTACGCTCTGCGCCCTGAGGTGGGTTACTCCTTCAGAATACATACAGGCTCCAGCAGTTGAGTCCTTCGTCCTCGTACAACTCAATTTAAAAACGTCAATATGACCAAAGGCACTGGCAAACAATTGGTAATTGAAGCAGTAATCATATCACATTCAGGGCCAGGTAACGTTCATTGCTGTGCTATTGAAATTGATTTTTGATGCACAGAGAAGACAATGCCGAGAATATCAGCACCAATGAAAAAAAAATGCAAGAGAGGTAGCCATTATGTGAGGTCGCATGGGGTCATTTGCACACTGGCCTATTTGTTTCTTTTGATGTTCTTCGTTAAGCGGCTAAAGGGAGACAAGGGAGGAGAATAGAGGTAACTGAAAGAGGACAGCCATGGGCAAGAGCAGCCATTTTTACAATAGCCTCTCAAGGGAAGAGGGAGGAAGCATCGAACACCTGGGCAACACAGGTGTGTCTCGCTACTGGGAGCCCCAGCACACGTGGTGTATGTCAGACCAAGGTTGCATGGAGGAGGACCCATACAGGGAACCAAAGAAAATTGACAAGAACCTAGGTTGTCCTCTAATACAAGCTGATAAAAGCCTCTTAACACAAGCCACGAGCCTCTTAAAGTGAATTCAGGCAAGGAGGAAAGGCATTTATTATTTCACTAGCTCACAATTTGAGCTTTATGACTCAAAATCTGAGCTTCATGACTAATTACTTACTAAATAATTTGAATTCCAACAGTGCTGGCTGGTATCCAGTCCACTCATTAGGAGGAGTGACAAAGCTGTCCCATACTGGCAAACATGGCTCATGGTGGCTTGATCTAAAGGGGGCAGGTGCTGCAATCAAAAGAAAATCAAACTCATGTACTGACTCAATATCACAGTACGTGCGGTTGGCACTCCATAACTCCGCTGCAGCCATTTTTAGACCATTCCAAGCCATCTGTTGATGACCGTGTAGCAGTTTTTAAGATGCCTCAGTAATCTGCTGATAGATATAATTACATGGTTCATCTTCTTTACTGTGTATGGTTATGAGCGCAGGCATGCTGCAGCCCTGCTGGTGGGAGCACCATGAGGCCCTGAATGGCATTTGTCATTATGTGACTGTATTTATTGCCAGGTCAAGACGTTGAACTTCACGATTAGATTAGCCTCCTCCCACACTCTTCAATGAGTGAACATAATTGGCAGTGTCTGGCGTGGCACTTCTGTACCTCCATGTCAGTTATAAATATATACAGTAATGCAAATGCTGGAGATATAAAAAAATCCCTTTGACTTTTGGTTTAAATGGACTGGCGGTATAAATGGGCTGCTGGAGGAAGTGCATTTGATTTTGGAAGCCTGGACGTTTATGTTGGTTTTCAGCCAGGAGTGAACCGAGTTAGGTATGCACACTCCCAAGCATTTGTTTGCAAAAAAAATAATTTCACTAGATGAGCATGAAAAGTAGAAGTGCCTGCTCACTGTTAATTCTCCATATTGTACTGTACAGCATCTCTAGATTGTCGCACATGCAAACAAATAACAATATGTTTTGATCTCTGGGAGTTTTGACCGTGCCCAAGCTCCCTTTTCTGCTTATCCTTTCATGCCTCAGTTTTTTGGCCTTTCACCATCCATGCCACTGCTGATAATGCTCTGTTGGGTTTTGTGTCCTGTGCCTTATCAGGTTGAGGGATTCCGCTGAGAAATGGGGGGTATTGTTGTTCACTGACCTCCCCAAAAGTCACACAAAAAATGAACTAAATTGAGCGGGGGCACACAGAAAGCTCCAAGGAGACCCCATTTGCAATTCAAAGACAAATTAGCAAATCAAACACTTTGTCATTGCCAAGGGAAATTGATGTTAAAAAAACTGTGTGACACGTGTTTAATATTAAAAAAAACTACCTTAATCAACACATAGTCAACTAAAAGGAAATAATACTTGAGTGGAGGTAACATTCTGACCTTGGAGGCTTTTCAAGCACAACGTCATCTGCATAGAGAGAGATCTTGAGGGCATCAGTGTCATATCCAATCTGCAGAATGAGTAGCCGGGATGAATCAAATTACAAAGATATCAATGACAGCTGCCCTTGTACTAAGTCAACGCTTTCATCCATATTTAGGTAAGTTTTCTGCTGTAATCAAGCAACAGGGTCTCACAAAGTTGAAAGCGGTGTGAATGATAAATGGGGAGGGGGGTGTTAAGATTCCAGACACGAGTAGACGCTCAGCTGTTTAGACAGGACACTGTCAGGCCCATCAGAGAGTATATCATCAGGCATCAATCACACCATCTATCATCAGACTCACACACACACACACACACAGACACACTTCCCTCCCAAAGGATCGAAGAAACCTTAAAAAATCTTTGAGGCGCATAGTCTGTTTGAGATTGTGTTAAGTGTCTTTCTGTCTTCATGTCCCAGCATTTATGTGTGTGATTGTTCACATGTTACATTGTCCATGCACTGCCTGCCATCATCTCTGAGGGATTTTTGACTGATGATGATGGAAATCCATGACAGTGACTCAAGTTCACCTCTGGATCCCAATCAGCAAAGACACAGACATTGTAGAGAATGAGCTATCAAGAGAGTGAGAGTGTGAAAAAGAGAGGCAGCGGCTCCTCTTGTTAAATGAGCTCATGTCCACGCAGCCGACCTGTAATTATAGATAAAAGCCCTTTGCATCAGACCATCATCTGCATCATTGACTCCTCTGCTCTCAGTGGGACTCTTAAATCACTTATCAAAAGAAGCTGGCACAATTCCCCAGGTCCTTGTCTATGTTCGCTGCTCCTTTCCAAACTTATTTTACATATGCTGAAAATACTTCAAATCTACATTCTATGAATGCGTCTACACCTTGATTCACCTTGGAGAAGTGTTTTTCCCCTTGCAAGACCACTAATTTTGTGGAGAGTAAGAGTGATAGTATTAGCATCTACTAGCATCACTTTGTATAATGGAAGAAAGGCAGGAGAGAGATGAAGATGGTGGGTGAGAGGACACCAAGGTGTCAGTGTGCATATATATATATTTATATATATGTGTGTGTGTGTGTGTGTGTGTGTGTGTGTGTGCTTGCGTGCTTCCGCCCACATAGCCCTTGCCAGGTAATAACACCAGGGAGAGACACAAACACAGCCACCACATAACAAACCCCCTTCTACCTATAAATTAGCCCATTGGATGTTTATAAAGAAGACATGGTTTCTTTTCTACCATCTCAAGGGGAGATTGTTGTGAGAGGGCTGTGAGTGGATATGGATCATGGCTCACAACTAACTAGCTGTTGGAGCTGGTTATTAGCACATTTAAATACATTATTGCAACCACTAATTGTTGTTTAGTTCAATGATACTTCACAAGATGCTCATTCCCTGGAGACTGGCGAAGCTTTGATCCCTACCGTTCCGGCTTTGCATGAAAGAAGTCATGAACAAGAGAAGAAAAAGGGAGTGAAATTTAAAAAGGCAAGGAAAATGAAAAATAGATCGCAATAGATGCCTTGATAATACATTTAATCACTCATTTAACTGCGATGTGCCTTTGTGTGTATATGGCAAGGGAGTGTGTGACTGCGTGCCTGTTTTTGAAGTCTTTTGATGATGTGCCGTTTAATGTGTCTTGTACTGAAAGTTGTTGTCGGGGTAACGTAGTAAAACAGTGAGAAGCATACCACTAGTCAGCCATCCGTGTGTTAGATTCTCGTGAATCTGAGAGCATTGTTTTCAGAATCAAAAACGATTCCTGCTCATATTGGCATCTTGGCCTTTCCGTGTTGTTTAAAAGGCACTTAGCTGCGATAAATGCCGGGTTGCATCCTCAAAGGGTTTTAAAAGCCAGAGAGGAAAGGTCCAGGTCTTTGATCTCACATTCTCCAAATGTCTGCAGAAAGAAAGGGGCGTGAGAGACCACGCACAATTGACGTTATTGATGAGGACCGACCAAACCCCCACCCCACCCCCCTCGGTGAAGCTGGATGCAAATGGATGGCTCCCCCTGAGTGCCTGCATGCTGGGGCTTCCTAGCATGCCTATTTGAAGTGAAAGGCTTGTCGTGGAAAATTGCCTGTAAGCACTCAGAACTACACACAAAAAAATAACACACAAAACACTGATAGGTTGAAGCACATAAAAATATATTGTATACAGATATATTGGACCTCGTCATAGGTTAAGTCAAAATCTCTCTATACTCGCTCTCTCTCTCTCCGAAAATCAGCTTACTACAATCTTTATAGTTTCTTTGGAAACAAAGAAGTCTCTCATGATTGGTTCTCTTATGCTGAGATAACATGTTTAACATGGTCCATCCTATGGGCTCTCTCCACCTAGTAGTGGTTTGAACAAGGTCAGCTTCATGACTTCCTTGAAGGGCCTCTCTGGCCTGCCGTGCAACATTCAGGCACATGTCCATAGCATGTGACAACACAGTATCAGTATAACCAGCCACAAAATGATAAATGATAAATACTAGCAATCCGTGCCAACTTACTTTCACATTCCCCCCTTTTTATCATTTAACATGCTGTCGGTTCAGAGACACAGTAATGTACCACATTCACCTCATCTAAGTAATGCTAAATACATATGAAATTGCGTAGAGACACAGAGAGTAAACGCATAATACAAAACATAAGATATAAAATGATATATATGACTAAAATACACTGGGAAAAACCTCAGGGCATCTATAATGAGGAAAAATCCCAAGTGC
>OOFE01050199.1:13579-27719 GCA_900323365.1 Monocentris japonica
AGGGCCTCTCTGGCCTGCCGTGCAACATTCAGGCACATGTCCATAGCATGTGACAACACAGTATCAGTACAACCAGCCACATAATGATAAATGATAAATACTAGCAATCCGTGCCAATTTACTTTCACACGCTCACTTAACAGAAGGTGGTGCTCACAGGGTAATCAATGCAGTATGTACCTGTAGCACCAGGCACATTTTCTAGAATTTGCAGTTGGATATCATTTAATATTCCACGTTATAAGAACACTCCTAGTTTCTCTAGATATTATTCCTGCTAATAGCAGCTGGTGCAGTAGAGAGCAGCAGCAGCAGTAACATATATCCATATACTGTATATGATATGATAGTGATAAACATTTCTAGAACTACCTAAGCAAACAATTTGTTGAATCATGAAGTAAATGTCGGATGGTAGCAAAAACAATGCCTGTGCACATTCAAGCAACACTTTTGGAACTCCACTAATCACATTGTAATTGCAGACATTGTGTGCACAGCATGAGAGCACATCACAGAATGCATCATCTCTGCGTTGCATGGCAACAGCTGAGCCCAGGTAGCAGGTGTGAGCATTATTTTCTTTTCCATGGAAGTGTGTGTAGCCTCGTGCTGGTATCCATAATGGAGCCAATCCTTCAGGGCTGCGCGTGGATCTCCAAGCAGCTTGAGCCCTGAACGCCGAGGTGCATTTGCTAACACGGGGGTTTCATTAACCCCTGTGTTAGTGAACAGTTACAATGTTGGCAGCTGCCAGATGGGAGCTGGGATGGTAGGAAGATTCACGTCATAGCATAACGTGGCAGGTGTTGTGTGGGGAAGATCATGAGCACTTTAACCATGTTATTGTTGTGAGTGGGGAGGGAGGTGCGGTAGAATGGGACCGAAGCCATGGTTTTCAAACCTCTCTGGGGGCTCAAATTTGTTAACTTTTTTTGCAGTGAATTTAAAGGCTATTGTGTATTGTATTGTGTATTGTATGTGTATTGTTTATACAACAAAGATACAACATATTTAAGTACATGACACTAAAAGCCTGAAAGCAGAACAGTAATTCTAACAATGAATACAACATTGTTAGTAAGAGAATACTCAACAATTCCCTCTGCTTATAAAATCATAGCCCCATAAAACAATAAGGTCACTGTTAAACCACCTAACCCTCTCAGCTTTTTCCCAGACCCTTCTCCAGCCAAGCTATCTCAGACACCAATTCACTCTATTCCATAACTGTGGATCCTATAGATCAGAGTTCCTCAAATCCGGGCCTCGGGGTCCAGAGTGCTGCTGGTTTTCTCTCCTACCAGGAAGTTGATTGCATTCACCTGGCATCCCAGGTCTTAATCAATCCCTGATTAGACAGCTAGAATGGAAACTACCTGGCAGAATAGAAAACCAGCAGGACTCTGGACCCCAAGGCCCGGATTTGAGGACCACTGCTATAGATGCTAGACATGCTGTGCATGTAAGCCTCTGCACAGACACAATTTAGCTGTAGCATGTATGAGGGTAATGTGTACAGCCACCTCATTCTCCCCACTGTCAATATTTACAGAGTAGACAGTGGTCAGCGTCTACTAGATCCTCTCTGCTAAGAGCTACAGAGATTTATTTCCCCAAGGAAATTAGCTACTGATGCACAGCAGTATAAATTTCCCATGTATGGTGGATTGAATTACCCAGCCTCCAGCAGTATTTACAGAGAAACATATATTTTATGGCCGTGCCAATTATAATATATTTTGAATTATGGAATGAGCACTAAAGAGGGGAGGGGCTGCGCACAATTTATTGCCAGACCTGCCGTTATGTTGAGAAATGGCTATGACATTTGCATTTGCTCTGCGTTTTGAATAACATGTTTTATCCTATTTGGATAACACTTTAAATCAGGATTGAAGGGCTCTATGGAGAGGAGGCAGCTCTTTCAATTTGGAGTGTTCTCTAGACAATAGGATGTGAGAATGACTTTCAGATGAGTCCGTAATGTAAATGCACTGTATGACAACCCATGGCTTTATGTCTCATGATATAGACAGCTCATAGTGAGTGTGTGTGTGTAATTAAGTATTTGTGAGAACATGTGAGGGAGTTAGCTGAATATTAGTGATGTGTGTGCCTGTGCACGTGTTTGCATGGATATACACATGGGCTCAAGCATCAAATTAATATGGCGCCACACTAACCTAATCAAACACCGGCCATTTAAATCTATAGACATATAGTGTATCAGTTTAGAAAGTAATGGTTTGATATAAGCCCATCCATATGCTGTGGTAAACCTGCCCACGGCGGACCTCTGAAACTGGGTAAATGATGAGCCAGGAGTGATCATTGTGCAAATAACTGTGTTTTATTATTGGTGGTAAGGAAGAAGGAGTGAAGGAAGACAAGAGCGGGGCTTCGTCGGGGTCTGGTGGTCAGTAGTGGCTGGTGGGAAACCGGGGGGGAGACACACAGAGGAGAGGGAGTGAGAAGCAGAGGGATAGCCGGGGTCCTAGATGTCCGTGGGTCGGGTTTCCAGGGTTCACAGTCCGTCTTTGTCCGTTCTATAAACAGCACAGTCAGCAGCAAACACTCCACTCCTCTCTCTACTTAAAATCCTTCTTATCGTTTCAGGGATTCGGCCTGCACCGCGACTTGCAGCCACCGTCCTCTCTGCTGCCTCTGAGATTCCGGGACATTCTAAAGAGGCTGTTCTCAGATATCTGGCGTGTTTGCTGACTTGGTACAGCTGTGTCCCCCCCAGGAGCTGGCAGTGGTAATACTGGTGATCGACCACTATGCCTAGCTGGCGCCGGTTAGCAAAGGGCACCATGTGTGAAATATGTATTAGGAACTTGACACTGGTGCAGAGACAAATATAACTCAGATAACTAATATAATATGAACTAATATAACTAATATAAGAGTTTTTCAGTACACACATGGTACAAGGACAACAGGACCTTATAGTGTAAAGGGACTATACATATCCTACATATACACATTCAATATTAAACTATTTGTACTGATTGTGGAACTATTATGAACCTTTTTAAAAGTTGACTTGGTGTCAGTCCTGCTGCTTGGTGCCCTTCTCTTATGTTTCCCAACCACTAATAAGGATACGCTCCTCCAATCAAATTACAGTAATTATGTTATACTGTGATCTTAATCAGGGAAATGCAAATGGATTTGAATGGAATTATTGTTTTCATGATTCACCTCTCGGTAGGGGATCTAATTAGCGGTAACGGGGTGTGTCAGAGGAACGCTCTTTTCCCCCCAGCGAGGTTGGAACAGACACTTAATAGCAATAGACTGGGCTCAATGCCTGGGTCGAGGAAATGTACAACCGTTTTGGATGGCTTGACTATGCACGAGATATGACTGTGAGAGTTTTCCCATTGTGATTGTAATTAATCATCAAGAGGCAGGTCGGAGAATACTTTGTTTTCTTGGAGTGACATCAAACGCTGTTCTGTCTGACTAGGCTCAATTAATTGGAGTCCTGCTTTCTTGATCACTAAAGGGCACGTTTCATTCCAAATGGGAAATTATTGGAAATGAGACTAGGAAACACGTACACTTTGGTATTATCTATAGAATATACAGGAGATCGACAAACTCACACACATAGATGAACTAATGGACAGGAAACTCCAACCCTTAATCCTTGACAGACTGTCCAACTAGTTCCAACTGATAAACTACGACTCTCGCAGCAGAATAGAGGGGACAGAATAAAATTATAAGCAAACAAAAAACCCCAAAGCCCAGTTTTCATTAATAAGTTAATAAAACAATGATGCAAGTGTGCATTGTTGCAAGTTTGTTCCAATGCAAAATTTAAAAATCTACAGAATCTGACTTTCCTCTCACATCTCATGCTCACACAGCACTGCTTCAAAACATGCCACCCACTCCCCACCCAAAAAAAAAACCCTTTGAGCAAACATCTTTACTTATTTGGATTGCTTGAAGGCAAGGTATTAAAGACTGCAAAAACAAATGTAGAGAAAAGACCCTCATATACGCGCTGTAAGAGCCCAAAAGATAACTAGTTGTATGAGAGCATCTGTATGCAGTACAGGTCTGAATGATGTCCTACTAGAGCTCTGTTGCTGTCGAATCTCCGACAGCGCTGATCAACACTAGGGATGCCACTTGATCGTCTTCTCTTCGCCAAGTTCCAATTTGTGACCAGTCCCCATGTGCACACAAAACAGAGCTTTTGCACATATTTGTTGATGTCTCTGGTGAAAGGGACGCCACAGACATATCAAAGGATTTGCCGTTTACCCAGAATCCTCAAACCATCTGCTTCCCCCCCCAACCAAGATGCTCCTACTGAAATGCCCCAGCCGCTAAAATCCCTGCACAGTTAATGGCAGCATTCATCTGTGATTTGCCTGTCTTCACTCGTTCACAGCAAAGACATTGTGTTTGACTTTGAAGATTTTTGTTTTTGAGTTCAATTGCAAATTCATTTCATTTATTAGCCTGCTGCATCTGTAGATTGGCATGTCGACTGTATGCAGTTGAAAGGCAGAGAGTGAGACTAGAATTTGAACAGTATATATGTTCACTAGAACATATATCTGGCCTGGACGGCTCAGTTGGTAGAGCATGAGACTCTCAGGGTCGTGGGTTTGGTCCTCATGTTGTGTGAACTGTAAGTTGTAAGTCGCTTTGGATAAAAGCGTCTGCTGAATGGCTGTAATGAATGTTCCTTGACTGTTTTAGTTTTTAACAAAATGAGCAAATGGAAGAGCTTTGGATGATCATCACAAATTTATTGACTGTACAAATTTGAGACATACTGCCATGATTTTTCTCCTCATTCACACTCACACACACACAAACACACACATACAAATATGTATCATCTCAATGACAGAAATTACACACAGTATTGGTCCAGTTTCTTGGCAGTGGCAATTTAAAAGGAAATTAAATAAGAAAAAGAAGCCAAATTGCATTATAGATTCAGAAACCCTGCGTCTAGGACTGTTTGTACCCTTGGTCCTTTATTCTGATATGGGTGAAGAAGTACAGTGTAGATATTTGACAAGATTAGAAATGATGAGATAGTTTTGTTAGTCCCCCCAGCTGAACTGGAAATCAAGTATGGTACATTAAATCATACCTCAACTACCTAACCCTGACCGAGTGAAATCTGCTTTAATGCAACTCTAAAAATAACCACTTTATGCACCCAAGCAGAAACTGGACATAAAGCACTGAAATAACATTCATACCAGCTATAGAACTGCACTCTTTATGCTTTAGAAATACCCCTAGTTTTGATTTGGTGGCTCTATAGGTGTCAAAAAGAGACTGGGAGTGTCCTTCAGTGGCATCTAAGCACAATTCGGTGATTTTCTGTTATTTTCAGCATGATTCTGTGATTTCACTTTTTTCTGTGGCGCAGTCCATTTTCAATGATTCAACCCATTTTCTGCCAGAAATTCCCCCAAGATTGGGAAATCGAGGGAAAACTGCGGGGGACTAATTTAGCGTGCAGTAGGATGATTATTATTGATCCGGTGGTTAGCGCCCACACAGAGGAACTACCTGCTTGATTTGTCCATCATGTCTAGCTGGTGTGCCCATGTCTGCAAACACGGGACAAATGTTCTTTCTGGGTACGACTACACTGGATTTGAGATCTGACCATACAGACCAGATTCTACGAGACTATGTCCAAGCTGTGTAGAGTTCTGATAATAATGCAAACCTGGTCTGGTCTGATAGTAATGTGAGTCAAATCTGTTTTTTTAGCACCTGGATTTGTCACTGTGTGATCCGGTGTGATTGGATGATAAAAATGGCCTTGAAGCGACAGGTGTAATCATAGCTTCTGTCATTTAAGTTGCTCTTTTAGTTTCTTTAGTTTGCTTTCTTGGTGTTTTGTTCAGTACGTGGCTGGTTTGTTCAAAGAGCGACAACTTCTTTTCTGTTCTTGTTTCTTTTCTTGTTTCATGTCTCTGATTCCATGGTTGCAATTCTAATGGAGATGAACTTGACATATAGCATGATTTCAAACTTAGTTTGAAATATATAACAGCACAATGTACAATAACATGTTATTAAATATACTTGTGATGATAGATTGATTTAGTCAGTTAGTTTAGCTTGACTCGCCTTCTGTTTGTTCATTTTCCATCCATCAATACATTAAATCCAAAGTTCCTATGTGGCTCTGGAGAGGCATATACCGTATGAAAACCTGACATTTACTGTTGATGTTGTAGATAGTTGAAAAGTTGAATCCCTATTAAAATATTTTGATGTGATGTCACGTTGTCTGTATTTGGCCAATTATCCATGGGAATAAGAAAAATACACCAAATACAAATACACATCGAAATTGACCCAGAAATACAAGGTTCATCAACAATGGCTGTTTTGTTTTTTAGGGTGAATTTTTCTATAATGTGGATGGTTTCTGAAAATGTGAAGGAATTCCATACTGATTAAAAAAACAACTACACTTTCACTCAGGTCTAATGCAACAGCCTCTGCATGTGTATATGCAGTCGTTGTGGGTGGGCGGAGCCCAACCGCTGTGTTCCTGTCAACTTATGTAAATGCAACTCTTTATTAATGGCAGGGCAGTGGCTCTGCACCAATGGCTGTCGATGTGTCGTTGGGGGCCATGCCTCCCTTGTGACAGTCCTGATCAGTGGCTGTGCATGAGGGTCATTTCAACGATTATGCTACTCCAGTCAATGACAGCACTATTCACCTCTCTCACTTGACCTCACTGAGTGAACAAAAGGGGAAGGGAATGAGGGGAAGAGTAAGGTTCGAAAACATTCAAATAAGAGAGGAGAGGAAAGGAAAATATACCTAGTGAGATAGTTTAAAATATCACCTTGATGGTTATGTGGCTCCCATTCACTAAGGCCTCATTTATGGGTGTCTATATCCTAGAAACATCACAGCTTGGGGTGAATATGGTTTTGAAGTTTGGAGTGTGATTAATAAGTGTGTGAAGGCCAATTCATCCATATCTATTTATAGAAATCCTGATTGCATGCTAGTTATAGTATTCTTGTGTGAGCAGGAAAAGGGACATTGGCAGTGTGACATTGTCATTTTCAGGTCTGAAATGACACCTGGGGCCACCCGGTGTCCCTCCAAATGCTCTGACAGCAAGACAATAGATGACAGCTTGGATGGAGAGTGTGACCATACACAGCTCTGATTGGATGGCCTGTGGAATAATAAAGTATTTTAGCTCTTGGTCCAGAGACATTTTTTGTAACTCCGCTCTCATTTTCCTTCTTTCAAATGTATGTGTTTATTTGAGCCTGTGATGAGTCAGGAAGCTTTTCACTGGAGATGAATGTTTTCCAAGATAGGATTTTTTTTAATCATTCAGTGTGCTGCGGTTTTTGGTTTCTTGGTTTTATCACACTTTCATGGTTGACCTAGGAAAGAAATCTTTATGAACGCATCAGAAGATGTGAACATTTAAGAAGTTATGCATAAGCCAAATCCAAAGTACTCAGTGATGGGGAGGAAAAAAAAAAGTGTGAAATTCTACAAAGTTGGACTGCTTTGTTTATTTCAAAAGCTTTCCTCTCCCTGGCAGGGATTTCTGAATGTGATCTTAATCTCTGTATTATCTTTGAAGGCATTTCACCTATAGGACCTTGTGAATAAGCCTAATCTAAGAAAAATAGCGAAATATTGAGTTCTGGCTGTGACTGATAAAACATGCTTTTTTGTTGCTGTGTTCCTTTCTCCCTTTTGAGGACAAACAGTTTCCTTTTAAGCAGCTAAAGAGCGCAAACCTTTAATCACAAGGCAAGGTGACCGCACATTCTGGTTATCAGGCTCACTCAGCAATGCTCCTGTGCGTGCGCATGCAAGCACACACACACACACACACACACATGCGCAGACACATATAATAACCAGAAACGCACAGAATCATGCCCACATGCAAGCAAAAGTACCCACACCAATGCACATACAGCCCCCCCACGCACACACACACACACACCCACACACACAGTAACCTTGTGTAACACAAATGCACACACACACATGCTCATATACCGCCCATTGTTTTTTTTGTCAGAAATCTTCAATCCACATGATTCTCTGATTATACCACACAGTTACTCCTTCCTCAGCCCCATCCATATACACCGAGCAACATGCAGGGAGCTCAGATAATATTTCCTCCATCACATTGAAATTCTGTAGATGGCAGTTCAATATTTCCCTTTCCTCCTCACTCACGGCATTTCAAAAGATTGTCCCCAACTTCGGGGAGGGAAGGAAATTGCTTATAAGAAGAGGTTTGCCGCTGAACGTAAACACAGTGATGACTTCAATTTGGAACCAGGGTGCCATTTTTCGCGGGTTCTGCATATTCCTCTACATTGGCTGTAAGCTATCTCATCAATTTCATATCCATATAAAAGGTATAAAAAATGTCTTGTAAACTGTCTGCATAAACTTTTAATCATTTGAATAGAACGTGTAGTCTTACCCTGATAACCAACTTAAACTGTAAGGGTGATTTGTAGCATAATTCTTTGTCCAGATTTCATTGCAAACAGATGTTCCCACTTTACATTGGCAGAGTATAAAACAATCCTCTTGTTTCCCTCTCCATCTCTCTCTGAGATGTTCCCCACCTGTCATCCATGCCAAGCAGCTGTGACAGCTGTGTGAAGGGAACTGAGTTTGAAAGTGAGTGGTGCTGAACCGCAACTCCCATCATGCTCCATCCCTCAGGAGGGTGACGCTTAATGGTGACCTCCTCCATACCTGGATTGTTTCTGTTGTTCCATCACGTTCTCCCACCAGACACCCACCTCCATATGGCATCTCAGCTTGGTACGGTTCCCCTGGGGAGCCAAAGGGTTCCTAGTTTGCTATTTCTAGACAAGAAAATCATGTTGGTTGAGTGTGTGTGGCAGAGCTACAGTCTGAAAGTTTCTCAGTGAATGTAAAATGTTAGTTTGAAAAACATGAGCTGGTGGCATACATGTTAAAGATGTCTACTTTCTGTGGACAATATGATCACCCCATGGGGTGCTTGGAAGATCGGGATGGCTAGGGATTGTCAGGGAGAGTGTTGGGGTGTGTGTGTGTGTGAGTAAGGTGGCAGGAGGGGGAGGGGCTCCACTGCAAGGTGTGTGTGTGGGGTTGGAGCATGTGTGTATGCATGTATGTTTTCACAAATGTGTATTTTTAGTGCATAATGTGTCTCTCTGCGTATGTGCGTAAGACTGGAAACAGACAGAGTGTTTTTTTTTTGTGTTTTTTTGTGGTTTTTATTGTGTTTTTCGCTGAGAGGGTTGGCAAACTGATTATCATTCCTGGCAAAACAAAGCCAGATTGTGAAATTATCAATTCAAATTCAGCCGTGGAAGGAGAAAGGTACAGGAGTGATGAACACGGGTGTCATGGTACCGACACATCAAGCTGCTCAAAAAGGGAAAAGGGAGGTCAGACAATTAGCTTCTAATTTCTCCTTGTATGACAGAATGTCAACAAGCAGTAGCAATGTTGAGGGTACAGGGAGTATACCCAACGTCTTTTTCCTTCTACCCACCTACTGTGTCAGCCTTATTACCACTAACATATAGGATGGTGTTATGTCAGTATGTTATGTCCTCCAGAGTTACTACTATGCCATGGTCAACCTGGCATATAATCATCATCATCATCATCAATAAAAATCACACAAAAAAGAAATGAGAAAAGTAATGAAAGCACAGTAAGAAATCTAAAAGCAAGGCAAGAAGCGAGTAAATCATAACAGGGAGGTTAAAAACGATTGATATTACATAAAAGGGAGTCTGTAAAATTGACTTTAAGAAACGATTTAAAAGAAGATACAGATTTATCAAGCTCTCAGGTAGCACGATCAGCACTTTCGTATGGTAACACTCTCTTACCATGTGATTGGTTCCTCCTTACAATTTACAAGGTCACATCATCTAATTAGTTTTCCATGTAATCCTTAAGGGCGGGAGCGATGTCATATACATTCATCATGTACTAAATCAGACACCCCACACAAAAGCGGCAGCACCTGCACGCGAAGGAGACGAGCGTTTCTTAAACTAATCAAATACACGGGGCAAAAAAAAATTCAATCGGCCTCCTGTGTCGAGTTGACCTTCACTGAGCACGCACATGTGAGCATACTGCTCAGGAAATCAAAACAGGATTCATTTAATAAGGTGAAATGCTTGAATGTACATT
The DNA here is from genome assembly GCA_900323365.1 of Monocentris japonica. Taxonomy (NCBI): domain Eukaryota; kingdom Metazoa; phylum Chordata; class Actinopteri; order Trachichthyiformes; family Monocentridae; genus Monocentris; species Monocentris japonica. The sequence goes on from OOFE01050199.1 coordinate 23,801, forward strand.
TTAAACACACGGTCTGCGGATGTTTTCGCAAAGATCTTTTCAGAACGGTTGATCGCATTGTAATCCAAGGGGTAATTACAAGAGATGAGATTTCTCCTTTGCTGCGTGTTAATCTCGCTCTGCCTGCCTAATTTTGCTTTCCCTGTAATGCTTCCCAGGCTTTTCAAGGAAGTGAGATTCTCACAGACATCATTGTTCCCATATCGTACGCCTGTATGGTTTGGAAGCTTCCCATTGTTCTCAAGGGCCTGACTCCGACTGTATTAACAGACATTACCTGAACACTGACGTCTTGGATGTATCTCTGTGCTTCTGTTTTGTAAGGATACGCGCTTGTTCGGGAGCATATATGTGTAATATGTACAATAACGGACACCTACGCCTGCAAACACAAGTGGATGAGGTGAGGCTAAGCTACGCCATTCTTTTCTTCACTCCTCTCTCTCTCTCACACACTCGCATACGTACACATGCATACACACAAACACACACGCTTGCATTTGCATTTGAGCTAATCCCAGAGGTGTAATCAATGCGGAAATACTTGGCATCAGCAGTATGACGGCATGCTGCGACGCGGCTAGCATACCAATGAGCACCAAGCAAACCAAGCCTAAGGAATGGGAACCTTATTAAATAAAAGTGGGAAGGCTCAATATCGGCTATTGATGAGTCCGTGAAGCCTGTACTTCAAAGGCTTTTCCCTTTTTTCCCCCCCTTTGCTTTTTTCAGCCCAGCAGGGAGAGAAGTCTACCCAGGCTGTGTCAAACTGGTATCCTTGAATGCTAATGCTACGTCCTTGGGAGCTACCTTTGTTGTGCTCTACAAGGGAACTTCAAAATGCTATCACAATCAGTGCATAGGGGGATCCCCGGGGCCTCGGACCGAGGGCGGTTTGGTGACACACACACACAAACGCAGACCCAGGCATACGAGTGCACACGTAAGCACAGCCTCACACACGAATTCACAGACAAAAACACCAACCCCTGCAATGTATAAGATGTCTGAGGGCCTGAGAGTCTGTCAACATCAAGACCCAAAATCAATGAGAGCAGTACAGAGTGCAACACGGATGTCTGCAGCAGAATGTGAGATGTTTGTTGTCTAGCTCTGAGTGCTTCGCCTCCAAACACAGCAGCAGGGATTCAGTCTAAAGATATGCAGTCTCGAGAGTCCTGCCACCTGGTTTCCCTGTGTGTCCTACTCACCTTGTCAATATGGTGTGACCCCGTCAGTGTTATTGAGTGGGCCCTTTTGCCATGGTGGCACAATGCAGTATCACAAACGATCCCTTTGAGAGCGTGAAGAAATGCTAAGCATTAATGCCTCACTGGTATACAGTGGGGTTTCTTGATGAGATGCAGAACGAGAACAAAGATTGCCAAACTGAAGACTGCTGCTCTGTAATATGTTGTAATTTGATGACATTTAAAGGTAAGCGATGCTAAATCAAAGGGCATTGCACTAAGTACTGAAATTTGCCATGTTAATAGAGAGTTAATCTTGTGGATATCTTGGCAGAGTAAGCAAATGGGGAGCATATCTATGTTCCCAGGGTCCTATGTTCCCCAGTTCAATATTCTGCTAACCCTAACCCTGTTAACCCTAACCTTGGGAACATAGGACCTTGGGAACATAGGACCCTGGGGACATAGGACCCTGGGAACATAGGAATGACCCCAGCATATGGGTAGCATTGAAAACACCTGCATCGCATTTCGAAGTAAACTGATGACATAGAAGATTTCAGAATAAATGTCACAGGGAAGGCAATAGCAGTAGCTCCCTCCACTCTTCGGCACTTGTGAGATTCAAATTGAATAATGTGGCTCTGATCCCTCAATAGCAAAACGCATTGTTGTGGGACAGTTGACTTCCAAATGTGTTGCCAGAAGCATTACTTCTACCTGCATATGAACTCCCTGTTACCTACTCCCTATAACCAGTGAGTCATCAAACATCTTTGATTTCATTCAGTGCTCCAGGTTGGTTCCTCGTGTTCTTTTTCCTAACTTAGCGAAGCTGATTATTAGAGGGGGGCATTGGAGGAATTAAGTATGGCTTTTTAGTTTTGGCCCTCCAAGTAAATGGCACAGAGTAAAACCTACTGAGTCAATTGACACACATTGAAATTCTGTGGGTCTTATGTTTAAATTCTCTATGTAATCACATTACACAAATGTCTGATGAAGCTGCTCTAAAAGAGTTTTTTGTAATATAAATTGTGAATGTGTGATGAATGTGTAAATTGTACCCTGACAGTCACAAGTACGCATCATTCTGTGCTGAGTACCTAGATACACTAAGACACATCACTGTAATCGCTGAACTAGGGCTGAGCAAGTCAAATTCCCTGCTCAATCTTTAGGATTTGTTTGTGGAAGTACTTTGTGAACCCAGGAAGAACACCACACCATAGCCCCCATGACACAGCTAAGCTATGTCAATCAGAGCAACAGATGGTGGAACGAAAAAAATTACAAAATCCTAGCGACTTCATTATTTTTGGTTTTAAAACCCCCCAAAGAACATGTTTATGCTCTGAAAGCCAAATATCCTTGAGAGTTTTGCAAAACCTAAACATATTTGTTGCTACTCTTTTACCTCACAGATCTCAGTGTTGATTCTTTATTAGTCTTGGTCAAACAAACACAAAAAATATCCCCCTCCCTATCATTGTGATAGGGAGGTAAAGCAAGGAGGTGTGAGGGAGGCCTCATTTTAACTTCTCACCATGGGGGAGATGAAATCTGGGGACAATGAAATAAAACAAAATACTCATATAAAAGATACTCACTGTTGTCTGGGTGGTTTTTGTTTATTTTGTGTTGAAACGTCTGGACCAGACAAAGTAGCATCCAAGTTATATTGTTATCTCCACTTGTGTGTACGGAAACAATCCATCACCTATTCCACACAGATTTCAGCTACAATAAACCTTAACGGCAAATGGTCACTATTGAATAATTTTGTTTACTTGCTTAGTTGCTTTTATCTCAGAGGACATTGTTCCACTTCTCTGCCCACCGCCAACGGTACACAGCAAACGCAGACTTGTAATGTATTGTAGTCTCAGTGGAGAATGTGCCCCTGTTGCTATCCTCAAACTTTTCACATTAGTGCTATTGACCCAAATCTTCTTAGGGGGTACAGTAGGCCTCTAAATCCGCTGGCACCTCAATCTCAGCAGATTGACGTGGCTCTGGAGTGAGTAACTCCATTGATTTCATTTCACGGGACATTCGATTCGCTAGATCATAACACCTACAACGAGATTGGGTTGGCATGGATTTTCTCCATCGGGTCAAAGAGGCCCAGACCATAATTGTTTTTTATTACTTTTTGGCTCTCCAAACATATCCATGTATCATATTTATGTCTACTGCTCGATATCACACACATCACCCACATGGATATATATTTTTTTCCCACTCTCTATTTCTTTATTGTACTCTTTTCTGCTGTCTGATATTGAGAAACTGCTGTCCATTCGATTAGCCGTGAACCTACGATGTATAAGGTGCACTGGAGGTGCCCGCTGAAAGGTTATTTTTTTCTCAGCCGAGGCAGACATCGCATCTCAAGAAAGAAAGACCCTATAGATGCGAGGCACCCAGAATGACCTACGAAGACACTGGCAAGACTTCCCACAGGTGGCCATCTCTCATTCCTATCAGCTCTCGTCATCCTTTAACTCTCTGCTTTCTTTCATCCCTTGTAATCCAAAAGCCAGCACAAATAATCGGTTTGTTGAATTAACGTCTTTCAACATTTCCACTGATAAACATGTTGTTTAATCCTTAGAGAAAGTGGCTCAAGTGTATATGCTATAGAATTTCTTTGAACAATAGATATTATAAAGCACGTCCATAGCAGCTTTGTCCAAATTGGCTCATTTTTAAAAGTTACACAAGCA